>CAJQZM010040878.1:0-31023 GCA_907164665.1 Colias nastes | reverse complement strand
TTATGTTTAATCACATGTAGCGTGTATCTGTGTCGGCGAAAATTTTTTATTATAATAACGCAAATTGGAAGTCACAAGCAATAACCTACAGTGGAATCCGTTTACATTGCTCTATAAGCTATATAAATAATGTTAAAAATGAAAATAAAAAATAAATAGACAAATATGTTGCTACTTCCTAAGCGCAATTTTTGATAAAGATCCTCATCTATGAGATCTAAAATATAATCACAATTTTAACTTAATTCTATCTGTAGGTACTTTGTGATTTGAAAGATAAATGTATTATTGTTACACACCAATGCAACACAATATGTTTGCACAGCGCCGTAAGCAATGCAGCATTATTAGCTGCACCGTCTATCACGGGCGAGCTCGCTTCGGGCGCGGGCGGCGCGCCGTTCGCGGGAGGACCACTTTCTTTGCTACCGTCTGACCAGCTGCATGATTCTGGAACATTATTAGTTTACTTTATAGAAAATATAACTTAATATTGACTATTTAAAATATTGAAAATTTGTGTTTATATCATCGAGATATATGTACTACGTACTAGAGAGGTTATTCCAAACAAAAACATTGCGCGCGGCCGATGTGGTGGGGTACGTGTGGAACGAGCGAGGCGTGGCTTCAAGTTCAAAGATTAAGCAATGCGTGCAGATGCGACACATTGTGCAATCTGTTTACTCGGTACTATCTGGTGGTACTGATACTAGGGAATTAATAAAAAGAGGATTTTATATTAAACTATGTATTTTAATTTCCTTTAAATAATATCAATTTAGTAAGCTTTTGTCGTTTTGTGTAGTAATAAATAGTTTTATCAGTTTTTGCTTCATGATGTAATCGAATTTTGGAGTATTGGTTTATAATAGCCCTAATTAAATGGATACGATGATTCAATGTTGATGGCGTTTACGTATAAGAAACTCACATTTTGAAAAATCTCACGTGAGATTCGAGGATGGGGGAGGGGGTTGAATAAAATCTCACGACATCTCACCAGGGGGGGAGGGAGGGGCAGAAAATTTAAAAAAAACACCTCACGTAATTTATGGACGCCCCCTTACTCGATCACAATTTTTGTAACGAATGTGAAAGACGAAACAATAAATACGCAAAGCGGCTTTTACTATAAACGGAACTACATTTAAAAATATACTTTATTTATTGAGTTATAAGGTTGCTTCCATTCTGTTTATTTACATTCTCAAAAACATCAATCGCCGCAGAGGCGGCTTGCGACAAAGGCGGCTTGTGTCAAAGGCCTCGGCGATATCATTTAAGAACATAATATTATGTACTTTAGGCAAACTTGTAATAAGATCTATTTTACTTTCTTATTAGTCCATTTGACAAGGATATTGGGTAAGATACCTATTGGAATAATTTTATTATTATGTATGTACTTATTAAATCCGCGAATAAAAAAAATTTTTACACGCGAATATAGAAATTGGGTCGCATTTTTTTAATCCGCGAATAGTGAAAACGCGAATAAAGGAAGCGCGATTAAGGAACTTTTACTGTATTAGTTTCTGTGAATGTTGTGTTTATTTGTAATTGTTGTGCATAATAATTTATAAATCCTATTGGAACAACTGTTGATGAACCTTTTTTTAATAAATAAAAATAGGTAAATAAATAAATATTACTTAATATAACCTACCGTTTTACTTTGCGTAGTCGGGTAAAAGTATAAATATTTAGGTACTACACCACGGTAATCTTTCCTAGTATATATTGTATATTCATAGTTAAAAAATCCAGTTACATTTTTTTAACACTCATCGATAGTGTCACGTCTGTGCTGTTAGTCTATGAAAAATGGCGCGAAACGCAGAACGCGTGGTGATTTTTCGCAAAATGATAACAATATTAGTAAAATGCATGACTTACTCATAATAAGGAAACTTACTGGTGAAAAGTCACTCCTCGGGATTTGTTTGTATTATGGGAACTGTCAAAACAATATCTTAGCACACACGAAGGCATTTTGAACAGAGCAATAACACGTGTTGACGCGGCAAGCGGGGGGCACAGTCCGGCACAGACTAAAGAGACTTGTGATTCTTGCCTCTAGCTCGTGTTAAAGAGAGTGTAGTAGCGATCGCCTCTCTAGTACGTAGTACATATATCTCGATGGTTTATATTAAATGTCTAAATATAATGATCAATTACAATTGTATAAGAAAATTATATTAATGTTGAATGCAACCAGACTTTTAAATAACGTGTAAAATATGTATTGTTGTAAAACTTAGATCAATGCATATTGTAATATGCATTTGTTGCTTTTGATTTATTGTGGTTTCCTTTCATACCTGAATTGCCCGATGGTTGTACCGTCTCAGACTGCGCTCTTGGTGCAGGTGACCTGCGGCAAATAAAATATATACACACTTGTTACATATTAGCTATCATTTCACGTTTATTAATTTGCTTTTATTGAATATTGCAGATTGAAACTCAGCGCTGTTTGTGTTAAAGCCCGGTAACATGACTAGCCAGTTACAAGGCCGCCCTTTGTGCTTTTATTTATTGTAATATTGTTATGTACTTGATCTTGCACAATAAAGTGTTAAATAATTAACATAGCTGAGATAGTTCCAAATTTCATAGTTTTTAGTTTATGTGACAATAAAGTTTGATTTTCTGTCTTCTTTTCGTCTCTAATACTTACGGCGCATCAAACACGGGTAGATCCTGCTCATTCCTCGCCCCGTTCTCCGGCCGCTGGGGGGAGTCGCTGTCCGAGCGGAACAGCACGCGTCGTATCGCGTTGAACATCGCGAGCGAAGCCGGGTTCACGGCCGCGTCCGGCGCGGACGACGTCGGCGTGGGTAATTCCGTCTCTGTGGGCGTCGCGTTCGCTGTGCCGATCGCTGATGTAGCTGAATAAACGTTGAATTTTATTTTCTTACTTACTTTATTATTGTTTTAGTGCAAAATAAATAATTCGAAATATTTGGTTATTCTTATTAGGTACGTATCATGTGCACTCGATAATTTAAGCACCCTATGTATGTGTGTTTGTTGGTGAAGACAGAATCATAATATAAAAAAGTTGAAAATTCAACATTATTAAAGTTTGGTGTTTTTTTTACATGATATTTGACAAGTTTGTAATAGCTGTTCAATTACAAGCTAGCTAAAGACAAGTAGTTCAAGCGGTACTGAACTGGGAAAATATTTGTATAGTAATCAATCAATTAACATACCAGGTCCATAAGAACAGATATGCCCAAGAAGAGCAATAAGTTTCTGTTGGTCAGCAACACCAATAAATTTGCACACACCAACACAGAGACCTCTGCTCATTTCCGTTGTTTCACATCCAGCAAATATTTTTATGAATAACCTAGAAAGAAAATACAGATTTATCAAAATTTTATATGTAAAGCCCATTCAAGAAATAACACTTATACTCATTTTTTAATATAGATGTAATTTATAACACCAAAAAACTTACTTGATAACTCTTTCCGTGTAAGGATTCCTTGCATTAGGTGCAGACAGCAGAATTTTGCCGAGAACAAAGTCAGTGTCCTCAACGAATACAGCCTCGTAAGCGGCGCGTCCCGCTTGACGGTCCAGGATTTTCTCCCAATATTTTACCTGTTGACAAATAAGATATGGTGCTACAAAAGTCGTAATATTGTTACAAATTCACACTCGGAACAAATTTTTCGTTTTTTCGAAATAGTTTTCATAACATCCCAACATTTATTTAGACATAAAACTTTTTTAAGTCTCAAACCATCCGTAATATTAAAAATGTCAATCAAGTAGTCATTGCGTAGATACTTTTTTTTTTTTTTTGTAAAACGTACGGAAAATACTTACGATATGTCTCAATGTCTTTTCAGTGGTCGGCATTAAATGGTCACAAAGCACAGGGTACGTAGTACGAAGTATGTGTTCGTGAATTATCTCTTCCGCTTTCACGGCTTGCGGCACTATAGCATTTAGAGTTGCAGCCAACGGCTCTGCTAGGAACTCCAAACGTCCATCGGTCTATTTGTGAGAAAAATAATCATAATTTATTAGGTAACATTCATACAGGATTAAATAATTATAAAATCGCCTATAAGACTTCATTTTGAAGCACTTTTGAATAGTCAAAATACCATAAAATTGATACCATCAAATTAAGAATTTTAATGGAAAAATCGTTTTCAATATGAATCTCTAAATCAAATAATTTCTCAATAAATAATTTATCAACTCACCAAAGCCGGTATGATCAGATCCAAAGTTTTTCTAGTAAGTTCTACACTATCAGCGATCTTCGAAGAGCCAACTTCTAAGAGCTTAGCGGCCGAATACGCAAACATCATGAGCGAAGTTCCAATACTGTATTTAGGGTTGCCGCTCATCAACACGCAGTGGAAAGATACGAGATGCAGTACTGCACTCTCTGATGGTATGATGTGGTTTGACTGGAAATGTTTTAAAGAGGGAAATAAGCATAAGGTATTTAATTTTGTTATTAATCTTGTATTATTGAAAATACTTTAAATTTAAAACCACTTGAATGAAATATGCATGCAGAATCAATATGTTTTTTATTCATGCATTTTTCTTGTGAGGTTACTTCTTCTTAACCAATATCAGAAAGCGCATTCATTTCACACCAGCAAATAGAATATATTCAGAGGGAATACTCACATTGGATCACTTGTGGCTTTGTCAAATAGAACTTATAACATTAGTATTGCAAAACCCTACCCAATAAGTTCGAATTTCTTTATAATATTAAACTTAATCAATTTGATTATTTCAAAAATAAAATAAAATATTTATGAAATAAATGTATTCTTTCTTTCTTTCAAATACTATTTATTTGAACCAATTCTATATTAGAATTTTTAATGCCATTGCATGCTCTAAATATATAAAAAATAAATGTTTATCACTTACAAAGTTAGCCTCCGCGATACTGGGCGGGGCGGCATACATATCCAGTAACGTGGCTACATTGGGCGGCAGCTCAGCCCTGAGCCACGCCCACAGCTCCGGGGGCGAAGCGCCCATCCCGCACACCGCCGCCACGGCCGGGGAATTACCGCACACTTGGAACAGTACAGAGGACACCGCACTCTCGGATTCCGTTGGAGCACCTTCCTCCACGTTGTCCAGTTCCATTGTTGCGCTTAATCTTTGAAAAATAGAAAAAACAGTGTTGCTAGCGAATACACTTTATAATTATATATTTTACTACTAAGAGTTTGATTGTATGTTTTAAACGCGTTAGGGATCTACTGGACAGATTTCAAACATTTTTTTCACTGTTGGATAGGTACGTGATTCTTGAAGCAGGGGCACGTAGCTAATTAGAGTGATACAAAAATTATAAAGACCGTTAAATGTATTACATGGCGATTCACCTACATAGTTGGTTTGCGTGTGTCAAGTGACAAAATATAATTATGATTCACATGATTATTGTCTTACCTGCAGCATTCAAGTATAGTCTCCAAAAGATCCAAGAGGTGCGGCACAAACGGGTGCGCCTCAGATGCAGTGGACGCATCAACCAAACACACCTTTAACCTCGCAAGAGCAGAGTCACATGATATCACGTCTATTAGAGATGGTAGGCCGCTTGCTGCAATAAAAAAATAGTTATGAACACACCAATAAAATACTAAACAAATCAATCATTATTTACATACATATTTAATAACATTTTCGTAACTATATTTGCTCGTTATTATTACTTACGCAAAAGATTCTGTTTCAAATGTTTGATCGTTTCTGACGCCAACCAAGCTGTGTATTTGATGTTATCACACGAAGCGCTCACGCCAGTCAATAAATTCTCCGCGTACTAAACGAAAAGAACATAACATTAATTTTTAAAAATAAATAAAAACATACATGAGTATTTCCCATGTTTTTTTTTGTTTTTAAAAGTGGGAGCGCTAAATCTAAAAGCTAAAAAGACTAATTGTTTTTATTTTTTGTTCATCAATGCTAAAGCTTTTGATAAATTCTCACCTGCGTATACATCCCCTGTTTAACGAGCGCGTCTTTCAACCAAGGGTTGAACACCTTCTTGTTATCGGCTCGAGGGGCCCATATCAACGCATATAACGGCAGAGGGGATGGTAGGTCAGCGGTTGTGCCCGCTTGCAGTTTGTCCATGTGTGGAGTAGCTGGTGGCATGCTTATCACGAGTCTGAGAAAGAAGAGATATTGAGTACATTTTTTAAATATGCAATTAAATACAATACTAGAGAAATACAATAGTAGATATTTTTTTTTGGCAAGTGACATATTACCTTCTTAGTTTTGTCTCTCTTTGCCGTTAATAATGTTAGTTTCAAATATAAGCACTTACGGAAATATAATGAAAAATACTCAAAAACTAAATAAGAGATCGAGAAGATAATTACCTCCAAGCAGTCTGGAAGCAATAATGCGCAGCGGCCAAAGCTGGTAGCGACGAACGATTGTTAGGGTTGTCGCACACGCACGCAGAGTTCAGTAGCGCGAGCAACGCGTCCACTAGCAATGGATATTTCAGCTTGTGAGGGGTGCCGAGCACGAAGTTGCATGCTAGACCATCGAATTTGGGATTTTCCTGAGAAAATGTGTTTAAAATTTTTAATAATAAAATACAAAATCGAGTAATTAGTATAAAGGTTGAGCTGAATTTAGGAAATGATGAAAATAAGCATATATAATTTTTTTCATCATTTTCATAAATATTAATATGTTTATATGGGATTGATATAGTAAAGGTATTTATAGTTAAATATAAAATTATTTAAATACATACTGGAACTTACAAAATTAAATCTAGAATAAAATACCACTTTAAAATTTACCTGATTATTAATCTTAGCGTTCGTCAACGCGTAGAACTTGGGTCGCATGGACGTTTCGTCTTGCGAGAGGCGCCTATACGTCTCCTCTATGAACGGGACCTCACAATAAATGCGCGTTTTCATCTGCCCACTATCCGTGGTCGTTTTCATTTCGCTGGTCGACGCGTCGAACGATGGTTGTGCCAGCCCTGGCGCTATCACGAGATTCCATTCGATCTGAAAAGTATTTGAGTTAAGTATTGTTGTTTTTTCAGTGGGATAATAAATTTAGAATAGATTAAAACATGATATGGAAAAAAATCCTTCAAATAATTCGATTTTGAACCCTAACGTTAGTAAAATATAAAGCAATACAGCCATTTTTAACAAATGAACATTTGTTTATTAAATAATCACATCTTAAACAACACTCCCTTTCAATAAACTCGTAGATAGACTCTTACCTGTTGCAGCAATGTTTGGGGGGCGTCATACAAATGTTTCATCAAGTATTCCAATAAGAGCATCAGTCGCGTAGTCAACATCAGCTGGTGTGGCGCCAAGTTCATTGCGCGCTTCCTGTCGTTTATTCCTAACGTCTCCACAATCTAAACGACAAAATAATTTATGATATAAGATTATGATTCCATATAAAAAAGAGGGTGTGTGCCGAGCACACGTGTCAGAAGTGAAACTTCTTTGGCAAGATTCTAAGATACCAAAATCGTCGACTCCGTGATGGTATTGCCTTGACGCGACCTTGAAATTTTACTCTTAACGCGCCTAAAAAAGTTCCACTTGAAAAACATCTTTTGAAACTATAATTTCTTCTGAATGCGGCTTCAAATACATATTCTTTAATACCTTTATAATAGCGTTCGCCGTCATCAGCAGTACGGATTTCTTCTGCATCAGCGTTAGCGAGTGAAACAGGTAGACCATCATTTGAGCGTGCTCCACATTTAAGTCTGAAACAACGAGATCACGATTATTAATAAAATCGTTCCACAAATTTAAACCAATAATAAGGCATATGTAATGATCATTATCGGCTGAATGAAATATCTATACTTAATATTACAACGCTGAAGAGTTTGTTTGTTTGTTAGTTTGTTTGAACGCGCTTATCTCAGGAACTACTGGTCCGATTTGAAAAATTCTTTCGGTGTTAGATAGTCCATTTATCGTGGAAGGCTATTGGCTATATATATCATCACGCTAAGATCAACAGGAGCGGAGCACTGCAGGTAAAACCGCGGTGCACATCTAGTAAATATATAATTCAGGTCAATTCTCAATTTCTCGTGCTTCCAAAATAATCGGAATTCAATAACGTTATTCTTCAACTTAAAATTCCATTTCATATTCTCGAATTTGTATGACACAATGCGCAACTCCTGCACCCGTCACTCAAACATCACATTTACCGTGATCAAGAGCGTCACCTTCATAGTCGTGGTCGTGCGGCGGCTGCGGCTGCAGCGCGCACTCCTGCAGCGTGTTCACCAGCTTGTGCCACATCACCAGCACGCTGTTCTCGCGGTCCGCCGCCGCGCGCGCCAGCACCATGCCGCCGCACAGCTTGATCACGCGCGGGCCCACCTGCACGAGGAAAAATACATACATTCATGGAAAGGAGGGCTAATTGTTTTTAAAAAACATATAATTTGTTAAGATTTATCATATGGTAAATTGTAAGTATATGAATTGTGAAAATGTTTCCTAATCCTGTCATATATGAGAGGATGAAGAAAAAAAAATTAAACGGAAAGGATTAGAGATTAGAGAGCTTACTAAATAAGTAATAGATTGGAAAGTAAAAATCATCAACATTCTAAGTAGACAAGGAATTTCGTTATTATTCCGTATTAAATTCCAATCATATAAATTTTTAAAATGTATTTTATTAAGTTAAAATGTATTTAATGTGTATATTATTATTATTTTTTTAATGTAATGAATTTTTATAGTTGTCCATCATGTCCTATATTTTTTGTGTATTTTTTATGTAAAACAATCGATGTACAGCGGCTGCTAATGAGCCTTAATAAAATAAAAATAAAAAAATAAAATAAAAATAAAATCATAACCTTGAAATTAATCCTCAAAAAAAAAGAACTCACTTGCAAGGGCGTCATATTGGCCCGTTCAGTGGACAGCAGCTGCTGCTGCAACGACGGCTGCAACGCGGCGAACGCCGGCGAGCCGCTCAAGTTGTGCAAATAGCGCACTAGCGCCGAGCTGAACGCCGTGTACAGCGCGCCGAGGCGGGCGCCGAAACAGGGCGATATTGTGCCTGTAGACAAAGAGTTAAATTAAATAAAGTGCAATGTGATTCTGCTCGATATTAACATAAAAGGTAGTTCCAGTACTTTGCAAAAAAAATGTATGAGTATCGTAAGATATTTTTCAAAAAAACAATCTTTATTAGCAAGAATATAAAAGAGTATTAATATTTAATACAAGTTGGATTTGTATAAACAGTTTTAGATCTATTTGAGGAACACCTGCCTGAGGACCTTTACACTAATTAGACAGTTTTGTTTCTCAAAAAAACCATGGGTACTTTCCGCTATTACAAAATTTGGCCAGCACGTAAACAGTTGATCACGCTGTATATAGAAATCTAATGCAGCCTCTACACCTGACTTTTTCAACCGGTGTGCCGCGGCACACCAGTGTGCCGCGTACATTTTCAAGTGTGCCGCGATGCTTAATTGCAGTCATAAACAAATATTTCAAAAAACAGTAAATTACGGAAACAATTAGTCAATTCCGTGGAAACGAGACGCGTAGAGCTTCGGCTTTCCGTTGTCATAGTAACGAAGCGAAGGACACGGGGGTGGGGTTGCGGGCGGGTGAAGCGGCGTCCGCCGGCCGGCCGCTTGTCTCCTTCGTTCATTCGTCCACTTGTCGTGCGTTCGCGCAGTCTTGAAGGTACCTACTCGTGTCACTTGTTCGGTGTTGGTCTCGCTGCATTATATGAAACTCGCTGTGTATTGTGTGAGTTTATATGAAACTCGCTGTGTATTGTGTGAGTATATTTGGGTTCTAACGAGACCTTCAACATGGATAAATTCGTAATCCGTACGTCAACAGCTGATGATCAACCGTCATCGAGTCAACCCGTCGTTAAAAAACAAAAAGTTATGAATACTAAACGACAATACCATGAAGACTATTTAAAGTTGGGGTTTACTTGGACAGGAGACAAAGACGAACCAAATCCTTCTTGTCTTGTTTGCGGCCAAAAATTATCCAATGAAGCAATGGTCCCTAGCAAATTAAAGAGACACCTTTCTACAAAACATTCTCATCTCTTGGACAAGGACCTGCAGTACTTTCAACGTTTGCTGAAATCTCAAGCCCAGCAATCTACAAGTCTTACTAAGACAATGACTATATCTGACAAGTGTCAGGAGGCAAGCTATCACGTGGCGGAGATTATAGCAAAAAAAATGAAACCACATACTATTGCAGAAAATTTAGTTTTGCCAGCTTGTCGTCAGATTGTGAAGACCTTATTTGGGGTTGAAGCTGAAAAGGAGGTGTTGAAAATTCCACTGTCAGATAACACCATCAGCAGGCGCATAGAACACATGTCAGAAGATATTGAAGCACAAGTAATAGAAAAACTACGAATAGTTCGTACATTTGCCTTACAAGTTGATGAATCAACTGACATAAGTGGGAAGGCCCAGCTGCTGGCATTTATACGTACGGTCGTTGAAGATGACTTTATTGAAAACTTTTTTTGTTGCAAAGAACTGCCCGAAACAACAAGAGGCGAAGATATATTTAATGTTTTGGATGCATATTTGAAATCCTCTGATTTATCATGGACCGATTGTATTGGAGTATGTACCGACGGAGCACCTTCAATGACTGGTTCTGTAAAAGGGTTTGTTACTTTGGTGCAAAAAAGAAATCCAAATATTGTGCTGACCCACTGCTTTATTCATAGGGAAGCATTAGTATCAAAAACTCTACCGAATGATTTAAAAACTGTGTTGGAAGATGTAGTAAGAGTTATAAATTTCATTAAGAGTCGTCCATTAAAATCTAGATTATTTAAACGAATTTGCCAAGACATGGATGCAGCCCACTACACGTTGCTTCTTCACACCGAGGTGAGATGGCTCTCAAGAGGACGTATTTTGTCCCGCGTGTATGAACTCAAGGAAGAGTTATTAATATTCCTGACATTGGAGTCATCAGAGTTTGTTGATTTATTCAGCGACGATACATGGTGCACAAAATTGGCGTACTTGGCAGATTTATTCGAACATCTTAACAAATTAAATGCAGGTATGCAGGGACGAAATGAGAATATTCTGACGTCATCAGATAAAATAAAAGGTTTCGCAGAAAAATTAACGTTATGGAAAAATCATATTTGCCAGGGCACTCTGTCCATGTTCCCGCATACTGCGTCAAGAAATGTGGATTCTAGAATGAGATCTTTGATGAGGGATTCATTAGAATTGTTAGAAAAAAATATAACCAAATACTTTCCCAATATCGAGGTTGAGAATTTTGATTGGGTGAGAGACCCGTTCAATATTTCACTCAGTAGCTTGGTTGGTTTTGAATTGGAGGAGAAAGAACAGTTTTGTGAGTTAAAAAATGACCGCACTTTGCTATTAAAATTACAGGAATTGAATGTAAATAAGTTCTGGTTACATGTTTCAGCAGAATATCCAGAATTAAGTAAAAAAGCTCTCATTGCCCTTTTGCCGTTTTCGACATCTTACCTATGCGAGCAAGGATTTTCAGCATTAACAAATATAAAAAGTAAAAATCGCGAACGTCTGCTGTCAGTTGAAGAAGAGCTTCGAGTATGTTTGTCGACAATTCGCCCAAGAATAAAAAGCCTTTGCTCAACACGCCAGGCTCAAATATCGCATTAATTGTTATTTAAAACTTATTAATATAATTAATATAAGTTTCGTGAGTGTTACTCATATTTAATATAATTAACACGGCCCGTCGCCGATTTATCAATACCGTGAGTAAAACCGTGTTAATTACACTAAATATTAATATAATAAATGATAATAATGATAAAGTTTATGTTATTTTCTCCAAAAAAAAAAAACACAATTACACTAACAATTAAAAAAGAAAAGTTAGGCACAATAATTATTAATAAACAATTAAGTACGTTTTTTTTTGGGTTGGTTATGAGGATTTCCAACCTAAAGAATATCAATAGGACCCTTACGTCCGTTACACATAAATCAAGGCCTCTAATATACCTACGCCTACCGAATTCTTTACTGGTGTGCCGTGAAAGTTTACGGAAACCAAAAGTGTGCCTTTGACAACAAAAGGTTGAAAAAGTCTGCTCTACACATTACCAGTATCAGTCCTCGCGGTCTCGCGGTCGAGGTCCCTCGCGAGCGCGGCCAGCAGCGCGTGGTGCGCGTCGTGCAGGTGCAGCGCCGCGCCGCCGAGCCGCTCCGCGCCGCCGCTGATCATCTCCTCCGTGAGCAGCGTGAACACTTCCGTCGCGAGCGCTATGTACTGCAAATGTGCATTTTTTTTAAGCTATTGCATAGCTTCTATCGCGGGCCTTGAGCGCGGGGACCGAATCCAGAAATTCCGTAACGAAAAAACCTCACGCTCCCCACTCCGACGGACACGGAGGTGTGGCTTGAAGGCATGCTATGCAATAGCTTTACCGCGGCAGTCCCCGAGTGCCACACGTCTTTTTTTTAATTACAGATCATAGCAGGTCAACCAAATTACTACATAGTATAAAACAAAGTGGTTTTCTCGGTCCCTATGTATGATAAAATCTTTAAAACTACGCAACGGATTTTTAATTATTAATAGATAGAGTGATCAAGGGGAATCAATAAGTGCAATTGCAATGCTGAAAATCTTAAGTATCAGAAGATTTTCAGCATTGCAATTGCACTTCAGAATGCAATTCAAATTGTTGCAAGTGCAAGAAAACACAAGTATGTACCAACGTTGCAATTCCAAATGTCAAAAATCTCATGCCTGCAGAGGTAATTAAAAGATAAAGAATTTTATAATTGCCTGCGAATTTGTTAATTTTATTTGATACTAGATATCCACCCGCGGCTTCGCCTGCGTTTTCAAAGGAAAACCCGCTTAGTTCCCGTTCCCGTGGGATTTCTGGGATAACACCTATCCTATGTGTTAATCCAAGTTATCCTCTATATGTGTGCTAAATTTCATTGTAATCGGTTCAGTAGAATTTACGTGACAAACACACACACACACACACATCCTAACAAACTTTCGCATTTATAATATTAGTAGGATAGGATAGTAGGATATTAGTAGGATTATAGTAGGATTTTTTTATAAGATATTTTTTTAGAATAAACATGAAGTTTGGTTTCTAGATACTTGACTTGTTCATTAATTTAAAGTAACAGAATATTTTTTACTTTTTTGAAGTGAAACTTCTTTATCGGGGTTGGAAAAAAATTTAGTGTAACATTTTTTCGTTACGCGTGACATTTTTCCGTTACGCGCCATCTTTTTCTTATCCCTACCACGCGTGATTCGACGTATTTCTGTTAAGTTGCATATAGTAGATATTTTTTGAAAATAAGGTCATAAAGAAGTTTCACTTCATACGTGTGTACACTAGTACACGCACACATTTTTTTTAACCAAGCAAGAGGTTTGGTTTCTAAATATTTGATTTGTTAATTTAATAAGAATATACATATTTTATCTTTTGCTTAACCAAACAGAAGGTTTGATCTCTTAATATTAATTGATAAACGTATTGTTTAACTGATGTTGTTAGTTGTCTGTCACAAGATTTTATTATTATTAAGACTTGAATTGTTTTTATTTCATTAACATTTGATTTCGATGTTATCATTATTTACAACATTTACTAAAGGGGTATGGTAATGATAATCGCCGGTAAATGGGATTAATTCGAAAGTTTTTACAACATTTACCAGGCACTGGTAATTATGTATAGTTCCTGGTAATTATAAATAATAACCGCACTATTCACAATTACCATAATATACACGAATATTGCGTACTGATCGTGTATACTTTGTAACGCGGATGCTTGCGTCGTCGTTACTACTATACTACCCCACTTACGCTTGAACAGTTATATCTAATTATATATATATTCATTAAAATATGGAATAAAAATACTAATAGGTAAACTAAGGTAAATAAATAACAATGCCATAATTATAATCAAAATATATTTATTAAGTACAGAAGAAGTAATTTTCAACGAGCATCTTTAATATTAAGGGAGACGTTAAACGCAAGGTTGTGGTTCCTTTTTCAATTTTTTTTTCGCGGTAGATGCGGATGTCGATGGTCGGCCTGCTTGTATTCTATTTTTTTTTTCCTTTATTCGTTGTGGTTTCTCTTGATACAGATGTCGGATGTACACGTTTCTTGCGAGTCAGTCCTTTTTTAAAGTTATTGAAAATAAAATTTTGTGTCTGTTGATTGAAGTTGTCGAGAGAATTGTTGAAAATATGAATGACGTTTAAATTTGATTCCGATGGATGTGCTTCTAAAATAGCAGTGAAGTTGTTGAATCTTTCTTTCATTTCAGTCAGCGCTACATTATAAGTGGTAGTAAAAACAGGGTCATCATCATTAGTGCATAATAAATTGGTAGAGGACTCATTTGTTCTAGACATGTCTATGGCAGCATCGGAATCTTTTGGAATTTTTCTACACTCAATTAAGTTTTTTGTTTCTAATTCCGAAAGTTTTTTTTCTAGTTCTTCGTCGATATTTAAGCCAGATCTATCACCAAAATTAGCTTTACGCCATTTATTATAAAGATAATAAACGTGCCTTTCACTTGGGTTTATCTGTGAATTTGCCAAGTAAACGGAACTTTCCTTTCCGTACATTTCAATGAGAGTCGTTTCATGCAAAGCGATTGCAGCTGCTGGACTCATACCGGAATCAAAATATTTTTGAAAACATTCGGCAGTTTCTTTATTGCAGCGCAAGTAGCTGAACGCTTCGACTACATTTATCAAATGAGTGTGGGAGTAATTAATTTTGAGCAGCACTGTATAACCCTCTTTTAAATCAGCATCATAACGACAGGTGTTACGGTTTACTTTCTTAAATTTTATATCAATGGTCGCATCACAACCATGCGATCTTGTTCGGTTGGGTCGCGATGTACTACTGCTTTTATTGAAAGAAGAGTGTTGGCATGTAAATATTTTACGAAAAGCAAGTCTTTTTAAGCGAGGGAATGTTGTACGTACAATCCAATTCGTGTTTGAGAAAGTAGTAAAATTATCAATAAATTCCTTACAAAATCCAGAGTAGTTTTCATTCCATTCTCCCAACTTGCATTTGATAATCACGTTAAACTTTTCTGGAGATTCATATTCAAACAATTCTTCTTTGTATTCGCCACATTTATTTAGTAAAAACTCTTCTAAACTGTCCTTGGTAACCATTTTTCATATTTTAACCAAGAATTCAAATGTAACTTCAACGAATTATTAATTTATTCGGAGAAACAACAAAAAATCGTTTATCACAACAATGGCACGCGCGAAATGATGATTAGGTAACGCAAATGTCATGAAATATAAAGAAAGGTAAATACATCCAAAATGGCGCGCATGAACTGCTCACGTATAAATTGTAATCGTCAATTTAGCGCGCTTTCTCCGAAACATACACGACTAGTCCGCATGCGTACTGGCACTGTACGTTATTGATCGCTTCACTACAAAGTATACGCGAGTATTTGCGTAACGCTATTGTATAGATTGTAAAAAGTTATTTCCAATCTGTACGTGATTAGTTTCACACCGTTGCGTGCTGGCCTTGTATAGTATGGAAAGACGTCACGCTTCACAGGCGGAATTATAGCGCGACCGATACTTTTTCATCTTGTTAGTATTGTTTTTGGTACAATATTAATTTTTATGTCATTATTTAACTAGATAAAATAATTAATGTTATTTTTTTGTATTAGGGTATTTATAATTTGAAGTTTATTGATATTTAAAGAAAATTTTGTGTTTTGCAAATATATGGACCTAATATTTTTATTTTACAGACTATTATGATACATTACATATTCAACCGTGGGCAATAAATAGAATAACAGATACTGGTACATGGGCGACCAGCGAAATTTGACGCAAAGTACTTTGTCTTACTTTTTTTTTTACTTTTACTTTAATTTTTGTAATTTTCTCAATAATGTTTCACATTTAATAAAATTCCACTAAATTCCCAAAAAATTACTAGTACGCAATAATTTAAAACTTATTCATAGAATTGCCACAAAAAATAAAGAAGGATCAAAACTTATTGATCAAACTATACATTGCCGTCCGCCGCGGCTGCCGTCCCGACTTCGCTACACGACTACACGATGACGCGTTCAAACGCTTAAAATAACCTACTTTCGTAAAATGAAATAGGGAAAATGCAAATATGATATTTATAAAAAAAATATGATTAAAATGTTAGAAAAGCATAAAAGAAGGACTACTTCAACGTTTTTATTTTATATTATGTTGATTTTTAACAATAATTACGAATAAAAATAACATAAAACGAAACGCATTTTAAAACACTAATCAGGGTTATGACGTCATTCGTCACTCCTGCAATGTCAACTTTTTAGCCCTTAATTTTGCGTGTGAAATTAATTATTAGCAGTGCATATTATTTACGTTTATAATAAAATGGAAGTTGGTTTTATCAGAGCAGACTCCAGGAATTTACCAAGAGTTAGTGTCGACATGGAAGTAACTTGTCCAGTTTTCAAGTGAAAGAAATGAAAGGGACTGAATAATTATAATATGGTATGCATGAATTTAAGTTTTAAAATTAAAGATTTAAACTTTGTTTGCTCTCCGAGGAATAAATAAATAGATTCCCGATAATTTAATAAATAAATTAGGCGTCATTACCGTAAAATGGAGTGAATAGAATTTAAGGGGGGAATAGAAAAATAAGCGAATATTTGTACGTTGCATTAATACTCTCACAGTGCTCAATGAAATTAGCTGCATTTGATTTTTTTTTAATACGGCAACATTGATTCTGATAAGGCAACATCGTCATGATAGTGAAGTTGTTCGTATATGCAAAAATAATGTGTCAAAGTGATCAGTTAACGGTTGTGAATTTGAGAAGCGTATAACTTTTATTTTTGTACGTTACTAACACCCTGCATACGATATGGCCACGACATACAGGCTGTATGTCGTGGCCATATCGTAGATTTGCTCATTTCATGAAATGATTGATCATTTCACGAAATGGTCGCATTACAACAACAATTACATATAATAATAGGTATACAAGGATATATGTATAAAAATAATTACATATAGGATTTTAGACGCATTTTTTCTTGAATATAAGAAATCCGCAGTTTCCATAGTACTCGAACCTCTTCGTCGTAAATTGTTTGCTATGACTTTCTTCATATTGTAATTAAACGAATAATGAAGTTTTTAACTGCGAATAATAAAATTTTCGCCAGCGGCCGCCATCTTCACACATAAACACAGCGCTTGCAGCGCCATAGCGGTATAGGCCATTATATAGAATTACGTCAAATAATGTACTCCATCTTTTATATCTCTGTAGGCGTATCGTTCTCCACCCTGGTCATCATCAGGTCTCCAGAATATAGTAGAGTCTGTATTAAATCAGTCTTAAGCGGTGTTTTCTTAACCGTTCCCTGCTCTGAGAACTTAATATACTTACTTGCTTAGTCATCTTAAGGTCTCCAGCATAGAGATCTAGAGAGATGCCAATCGCTTGCGCTGAGTACGAAACCTGTGTCTCATAACAAATTTACGCACACAACAGTAAACAAAATAAAAACAATACTTCGCGTTGTGTGCGTGTCATCACACAAAAATTTGAGACCGACTATTCGTTCGCACACTAGATTGTAAGTGACGTACGTATACAGCACCACACAGCCGCAAGATATGCGTTTACGATAGGGATTGCTTGTCGATAAAATGAGAAACGTTAAAATTAAAACAATTTATAGGCAATACAGTAACTACGTAGAAAATAGAAATGGACACCTTGATGGTAGCATTCATGGTGATGAAGTACATAAAGCATTGCCTATTGACTTATTGTAAAGTAATATAAGTATGAAATAAGTGACTTCTTTTTTTAATCCATGTATAATAATTACTATAAAATTATTGCTCGAGTACCTATCAAATAATAATAATACAATCAGATATTAAGCTAATAGTAATACATTATGATATAAAAATAAGGTAGTAAAATAATACATAATACGATAAAAAATCCGAATCTTATCGACATGGACACACTCGACGCGCATCCTCAACTAACGACCGCGAGCAGCGGCCTGTACTACACGATCGAACGTTTTGTTAGCTTTATTATGTTCATTATACATTGCGGTATTCGAACTTCGCGTTTGAATAGAGTCACGTACAGAAGAAGCATTGTAAACTATTTACATAAATTATTGTGACTGTTTTTCTGTCACATAATGAAGACAAGAAATCACTCTACGTAATATTGTTTTTGAAATTTTAGTAAGAAAATCGTATAATTTTCAGTACTTACCGATGGTATGTGATTCCATTTGACTTAAAGTTGCTGGTTTCACTTCGGTTTTTACAAACTTTAACGGAACAACACGGCAGTGTCAAATAATACCCGGCCGACGGTCGAACGTCAACTGAATGCAACAAACAGCATGTGTTCTTTTTTTGGGCATATTGCTGCGACACCGGCCCCGCCCCCTAACCATATCTCCCTTTAGTTTCTTTGATCTGTGGTCTCCAGAATGGGTCATGTAGTAGAGACCCTGCTTAATATGGTAAATGTCATAGTCATCTTGATGAGTCTTCCTACATTATATTTACAACATAATATATAGTACACAATACATATTTACTATTAATTTATGTTATATGTTACTGCCTCTCAGAGAAAGCATAAATTAGGTAGAAACCACTAACACATTACGATACAATACGATACATTTTACACATCCTTAATCTTTGTTCACTTTTACTTCAACGGCGATGTCTTTATAGTGGGCGCACAAAAACAAATTCAAATTCAGTGACAGAATCGGTCAGTGCGCCAGGTATAGTTTTTATTTTATTTTATCCCTTTGATGATGGAATTTTATCAAAATCCTTTTAAGGCCTACGACAAAGTAGCTTTATGCATGCATTAATATTTTTAATTTGAAGCTCGAAGCTCGGCTTTCTATGCCTTTTTAGTTATAACTAGCTTTTCGCACGCCGCTTCGCCCGCTTTGTCTAAAACCTAATAAATTATATACTAAAACCTTCCTCTTGAATCACTCTCTCTCTATTAAAAAAAAACGCATCAATATCCTTTGCTTAGTTTTATAGATTTAAGCATACATAGGAATATAGGGAAGGAGATAGCGACTGTGTTTTATACTATGTATAGTGATATAATTGATGTTAAAATACACGAATTAAGTCTTAACCTATTTATGAACTTAAATGCTTGAAAATTACTATGGTTGAATATAAACAAAAATAAACATTATAGGAAACTGCATTGAATAAAAACATGTATAGGTATGTAATAAATAAGAGTGAAAACTTATTAGATTTTAAACTTACAGAATACGGTTCCGCTTTGTCAGGCACAATGCCCTGTTGCGATCTTGTATTGTCAGGTTTTTCGCTAATTTCGGCCGCTCCCAAGCGAGTGAAGCCGTTGTCGTTAGCGTCTGGCGCCACCAATGTTGATTCAAACCATAAGCCCAACAGTGGTTCGCTGTCTTCTAAAATAATTCATTTTTAGTTGATTGGATACAAAATTATTTATTTTTAGTTGTTGATATCTTATTGTTGTTTTAAAATTTGAACGAACGAAGAATGGCATATTTCATAATAGTAATTTAAACTACATCTGCTAAACAAGTGGAAATTGAAAATGTTTATATCAGGAGAAAATAAAGAAATGATACAGTAAACTTGCTTCAAATACAAATTGAGTATGGTTGTTGTAGGATATAGGAAAATAAAATGACAAAGTTAAGCATTTAAACTCGAACCCACCATCATCAGTCTCCGAGTCCTCAGAGCATAGGATCATGTCCTGGAAGTAGACGGTGGAGTCCGAGCGGTCAGGGTCGGCGTCCTGGTTCTTTTGTACCACCGCGCGCTTCAGGTTTGTGGCTTTGCGGTAGCAGACCACCCCGAGTGCGACTAGTAACTATAACACGAGGTTGGAATGGGGATTAAATTAGGATGTGTGGAAGAGGGGAACAAAATACAAATAGTTATAGGACTTGAAAAAGTACGGAAGAGGTGAACAATATAGGGCGTTAAAAACATCTATTTATAATATAATAATTAATAACTTTATATAACATATACTCAAATGTATACCAAATTAAAAATAAGCACTAGTTTTTTCTTATAAAAAAATAATTAACACTTTCACTAAAGAAAAATACAGGATATATTTTAAATATCTTTATTTTTTAGTTATAAGAAATATCACACTTATACTAGTTGCTGAAGATTTACCGCCATCTTGTTGATCGTATACAACATCACGCTTGCCAGGATTCCATGTAAGAGTGAATCCATCATACGTGGAAACCTGGCGTGCGTGAGGAATGCACTTATAGAATACCGACGACTTGAGCAGCATTTTCTTCATAAGTTTCATATCTTCTCAGTTCTGGTCTGGTCTACTCGTATATTATAATGTGACAGTGCTTATTTAGAAAACATATTGTTACATATTAAAGATTTTCAAGCAAAAAACAAACAAAATGTGCGAAAAAACATATCAATTATTTAATATCAGATTATTTAATATTATAATTGAATTAACATAAAATCTAAAAGCTAATCATCTGGATAAAAACTTAAAATATTAATTGATTTATAATAGTTACAATTAGTTATCTCTTTTTCCTATTTTTTCTTTTCATATTTAACACAAATTAGTATGTTTATAAAATTTTACGGCCCAATCTTATCACACAAAAGTCACCTGGTGCAACGGAGCTGCAGAGGCTATCCTCAACTCTCTATGATGCGCGGTATGGTGACTCAGTATGTCGAGGGGCGCAGGCGCGGGGGCGGAGTCCGCAGGTGCGCTTAGGGCTTCGAGCCGCGCGTCCGCGAGCAGAGCGCCCGCCCACGCGAGGCACCGCCCTCCCAACGCCACCCAGACTACGCCGAGCCCTTGCTGCCTGTGTAGAGGTTTTTTTATTGGGAATATTTTTCGAGAGTTTTAAATAAACAATTTCATATTTATTTAAGTAAACGTACACGTCAACAATATGTATATTTATTAAATTTATTTTTATTTATTAATATGTTAATTTAAACTATTTTATTTTCACAATATAATTTAAAAGATAAATACATTCAAACTATTTCACATGTGACAAGCACTTGACTTAAAGGGATCACTATTATGCAACTTTTTTAATTACATATTTCAATCTGCTTTCATAAAATTTAAAAGGAGTACAAACATTTTCGTCAAGTTGTAAGGTCTGGACGCAGCCTTTGCCGGGCTTTTACCAGGCGGAGTTGGTCCTGGAGCGCCACCTAGGGCGTGGTGTAAACCGCACACTAGCACCCACGCACCAATCATGAGATGGTTTTGGTATACCTAGAAAAAAGAAGCATGCGGCGTTGTATAAAACATTTAAATTAACACTATTTCTTGTCAGTAATGTTTAAAGTCTATTGTATAGTCTCGTTAGAAAACTCTACCTAATAGATGCGTAGGCAGAGTTTTACTGCGGACAGTTCTTGGGCAGATAACCCACAATTGTAACATTAAAATCAATTTCTGTTAAATGTCTATTTTTATTTTAAACTTACATATCCTCCTGCACGAGTTGATTGTTTAAAAGTTTCCCCAACAGTGTTGTACAAGCTGAGTGCACTCTCGACTAACGTTGCCGTTTGCTGTTCACTTTCCTCGTCTTTTTGATGTAGGGTTGCCTAAAGAAATATAAAAAATAAGATATAAACTTAAAAAACAAAAAAAAAATAAAGCTTCTACCAGTATACCGAAAGTCCAGCAAATAAGTTTAATTTGAACCATTCTATAAAAAATTGCCAAAGAAAAAAATTGAAACAAGTATTTTCAAAGTACATACCTGCGCCGTAGCACACAACAACCAAGCTGTGCTGACATCACTGAGCGTAGCAATACGATCTGACGTAAACGGTTCTAAACACGGCAACGACAATGCAAGCCGGCATACGTGCACTTCATTTACCAGAAAATGGAGACTGAAAGACAAGTATTGCATAAATTCTCACAATATCTATAAGTTAATAAGGTTTAAATTGAACAATATTTACAACTATTTACATGCATACAGGATACAAAAATAATAAAAAAAACAAAATTAAACAACAAAAAACTTAACATAAAATCGAAAGTATCACTAAAACTCACAGTGAGGCATCAGAGTTAAACTGTGGTGCTAGGTTAGATTCTTTTGCTGTTTGCCATCTATTCAAGTAACGCTGTAGGCAAGGCAGGGACGAGCAAACTTTGAGCACCACTGAGCCAGCTCTTAGCTCCATTAGTAGTGATGCACACGTAGATGCAACCCACTTCTGCAAGGGGCAATCATATTTATACTTATTCATATTCGTACAAATATTTATGGATTTAGTTAATCAATTCTGGATTATGTATTTAAAAAAAAGTTTATGATCCAGACATTCATCTTAATACGGCGATTTAATCGCAAGGAATAATAAGTAAAAAAAAATCAAAGAACCAAAAAAATAAGACAAAAAAAAATAACTTTTCCTGCCACATCAATCAAATAAATACCTTCATATCAATCACGGCCTGTTGGGAACTTCCATCCTTAGCGCTCTCCACACTGTCCTTACTTCCGGGAGTCATTGCACCTACGGGCTGAGCCGGTGACGTCATGGACGACATTTGGCTTCTCAACGGTATAGTCAATTGTTCCAATAATGCATCTGAGCGGCGCTGCGCCGTTGTCGGCTGTTGTTTCTCAGATGACGACGTTTGAGATGCGAGCGACGTAATTGGGCTTGGAATTACTGACGATTTTGTCGTTTGGTTTTCTAATACAAAAAATATAAAAAATAGAATATAAGTTTAAATTGGACTTATCTCTAAAAAGCCAGTTAATCAAAATAATGGTATTAAATAGAACCAAGAAATATCAAACTCACCAACATAAGTCCAATAATTCCATAAAAAAAATTATAGCATGTTACCTGTTACATTTACATGAGCTGGTAACTTTGCATTTTTAAGCAAAGATGTCAAAATAACAAGGTCTGATGGTGGGTATCCACCTCCATCGATCCCACATAATCCAACAATTGGTAGAAGGAGCTGCAAAGGGAAGTTAAGGAATTGAAGATATTTTAAAGGATTTCAAATAATGTTAGACACTATTTACCCTAAACTATAAGTGTTGAATAAAAAAATCATATTAAAAGGACTTAAAAACTTTTCATATACAACTTATAATCTTTACCTGTTTCACGGACACATTAGGAGCAGCCGTGTTAGACGTGTCATCCTGACTCAGTCCGGCTTCAGATAACTTTTTGAGTATTTGCTGCAGTATAATCCTGAATGCATCTTGCGCAGTGCTGAGTTGGTCAGCAGGTACTGCGTAAATATTTTGTTTTAGAGTTTAATCAATCCAGTAATTGCATAAATTTATGGCAAGATTTAGATGCAAGACTTTATGCCATGTAAAATTAATTTAAATACATATACCAATTAGTGCATATTTAAATAAATTATAGGGTTCCGTACCGAAAGGTAAAAATGGGACCCTATTACTGATTGAAGAATGAAATACATGAAAACAAAATCTATTTATTGATTGATTTTTGATTTAATAGGTTTTATTCAATAATGATAACAATCTATTTCAAATGATCGAAAATTTACTTATTTAAACCATAATATTGCAATTAAAAAGGGTCATAATAATATAAAGAACAGAAAGTAGCTTATTTGTACAGAACCCTCATGCCGCAATGTCAATGATTGTTAACTCGTTCAGTATACAGCATGCGGAGAGTCCCCACAGGCGAGATAACAACTAATAAAAGTAACAAGTCGATACGTGTGTTCGTAAAGGTCCAACCACACTAGACGTAACTGCACGGCAGCATAGCGACGCGACGCGACACAGCAATTTAATTTTTAGATTAAATTGTATGAGGTTGTCGCACTACGCGAAACAGAAACTGCGCGCGGCGGCCGAATTTGACCAATCGGCAAATGTGTCGTGCCATATCGTGTCGCGCAGTTACGCATAGTGAGGTCGGAGCTTTATACCGTCTGCAGGGATCGTCCCCCGCTTGTTATATCGCCAATGAAATAAATGAGTCGATGTACAGCAGGCGGGGCATTCATCACACATCAATTCAATTTCAAGCGAGAGTGCACAGAGCTAGTAATAGAGTAGTACCTGGCTTGCGGGCCCTATGAACTAATGAAATTGGGCTATTAGAGGAGTCCAACTCGCACTTAACAGAATTTTCAAATGGGCGTAGTAGGCGACTTTGAGGTATATCGAAACGCAGAATGTAGTCATGAAGTACATTTTTATGAAAATACAATTGTATCATTAGGTTTTTGAAAAATAAATAGGAATCAGTCATTGATTTAGAAAAAAATATTCTTTATCTTTTAACTAGGTAATAGATAAAACAAGACAAATCCTATAAATTTTAAATCCGAATTTTGAAATTTCATAGGCAGTAAAAGAAAAAAGAAAACATTTCAAATTAAAACTGCTAATTATTTTATATAGTATGCATGTCGCTAATAACATCATAATTTGCTATGCAATACATTGAGATATACATATGGAGACGACACCGCCTACATCACTTATGTTCCGCTCAACATACGCCATATGGCGTAACTGCACGCTCATTTTTTATTTGTTTTAAAGTGAAACGCATCAAATATGCCTTCGTGTGTGTTACGATATTGCACAAATAATACAAATAATTCGGAAAAGTGCAAAGGAATAACTTTCATCGGTAAGTACCTAACTAGATAATAATTTTTAAAACTTAGTTAGAGCAAAAAAATGGCGCACAGATTTTGTTCGTGGTGTCTCCTCCATACGTAGTAATATTATCTCAATGATGCAATATTACATTTTGTCATCAACATTTTCAACGATTATATTCTCTCATCAATATCTTCCAATAATGATGTACAATATAACTGAGAATATTATAAATGATTTTTGGTCAATCTCTAAACCTTTACAAATAACCAAATCAAATCTGTATGGTTTTCATTTTTTGTGGATGCAGTATGTGACAAGACTGGAATTTTTTCATTAAAATTTAATTTTTAAAATGATGGCCATCAATGGTTCATGAATGAAAGTTAAAAGAAAAGATATAGCTGTTTTTGGTGCATATTTTTGACATTCGCAATGGTATCAGAAAATACAGGCTGTACCGTGAACAAAGAATCTTAAAAAATTGCAAATGCATTGTTTTATAGCAAAGATAAAGAAAAAATTATACCAAGATAAAAAACAATAAATAAAAAGCAATAAGCATGTTTGTAAGGAACCCTCGCTGCACTAGTCCCACTCGCACTTGGCCAGTTTTTTTATGTTTTTCTACATCAATAGGATTGGTCTAATGAGTATTGATTTTTTAAATATTTTATGAAGCAGTGCTAGTTTTCATCAAAATTGGCCTACTAATTCCTTTAAGTGGTTATTGATTTTCTTTGGTTTAGGATCTTGCGTGCCACGCCCACTTGAAAAAGTTCACCCAGTCATTAGGTGACTATAGGGAATTGGCATTCAATTTGCTCACATAATTTTAATTTTAAATACTTTGAGAATTGATTTTTATTCAGATCCGTTATTTGTTATACAAACTACTCATTTAATTGTTTCACCCAAAATTACTAAAAAAAGGAAGTGAATTATTTGCCAAACCCGCCTATACATTGTGTAAATTTAAAATAATACTATGAAAGGATGATGTACTTCACCATCAAAGGTTGAATAATTGGTTAAAAAAATTAAAATAAAAATTAAATAAAAAGAAATACTTACAATTATTTGCATTGATGCTTATGAAGTGAGCAGAGAGACACGCAAAGCATGTGTAGAATAAATCGTAGGTATCTTCATGGTTTTGAAATTCGTTCTCACTGCAAATGAATGTCTTACTTCAATAAGTGCAGGTAGGTGGATGAAGAACTGCATGGAACAGTTATCGATTGCATAGTTTACGCAGACGCAGGACATCCAATTGCACCTAGGTCATACATCTAATAGGTATATATCACCTGAACTAAATTCCCATTGGAAGATGAAAAATCAATAAACGGTAAAAGATGGGTGTAGTCCTTAACAAAGGCAATCATAACTAAAATAGTCAATTTGACTAAATATATGCTTTGTTAGTCAGTTAGTTACAGCTGATATTTGTTTTTACAAATTAGATTAACGATACCAATAAATAAATAAATAAATAAATACGGGTTATTCATCAAATTTTTTAGAACGTCGCAATCGCCAAATAATAAAGGCTTAGGAATAATCTTACCTTTTTATTATAGCTTGTATAATTTCTACCGCGTCGTTTTTGTCGAAAAACGGGCCATATAGCGCTGTTAAAATCGGTTTAACAGTGGTAGACCATTCTATATTACCTCCCGATGCGGCCATTTTCGAGATCGGCCTTTCGCGAAATAAACTATAAAGATTCAAGAATCAAATGTGTCACAAAATGTGTCAAAAAGAAATCGGGAAAATTGTCAATTCATAGTGTATAATGGTTTGTCTGCACGGTTGGTAAAAAATACACGAATGAAACATAGCACTAATTACTATTATCAAAATGATTATTTTTTTATTGTTAATAGTGTATCTAAGTCTATTAACAATAAAAAATAATAATAAATACGTAATTTTTTTGAATAGACATCCCCTTTTATTTGACATTAACATTTTACGGTTACATTAATTATCACTCCATAATAATAAAATAAGTATAGTAAAATATTGAGAAAATTTTATGAGTTAATAAGCGTCTTAACCATTTTCATATACAAAATTTTGTCAAAATATACTTATTCTGTGCTTTATTTTAGGGTTCTATTTAACTTTGTTTTAATAAAATAAGATCTGTTAATTTACGCCTAAAGATTGCTTTTTCTTTTTAAGTGGAAGCTAACCAAAAGTAAATGGTCCTTGTTTTGACAACTCAACTAATCATTGTTGTAGAAAATAATATGATAGTGTATTGGGAACATGAATTTTGTTTGATTTTCTACATCTCACGAATGATGTAAGTATTGATGATTTTTTTTTAAATTTAAGACTTAAAAGTGAAACCCTGTAAGCATAAACAGACGCTCCGATTTGGTTGGAGCCAACCATATTGGAACCGACTTAGCAACCATTCCAACATTGCTACAGATTGTCCGACGGTTGGCCTTCCAACTGTCAGTTGACTTTGCTATTACTATATTTACTTGCTCTGTGTTTGCTATAAAGTAGTGAACGGACGTCTTGCCTCATGCCACCGGTATTATCGAAAAATGCTAAAATAGCTTTATAGGATGTACGCATATTATTCAACTTATTTTTCAAGGTTTTTTTAAAGTAGCCGCACTGTCAATTTTTTTTAAGCTATTGCATAGCTTCTATCGCGTGCCTTGAGCGCGGGGACCGAATCGAGAAATTCCGTAACGATAAAACCTCACGCTCCCCACTCCGACGGGCGGAGGTGTAGCATTGAAGGCATAGCATGCAATAGCTTTACCGCGGCAGTCGCCGAGTGCCACAAGTCGTTTTTTTAAAACTTCTAGCATAATCAAATACGCTTGATTTCTGGCATCTCTATTAAGCGTAATCTTTGTCACATAAGTCCCACAAACAGGGAAAGTCTTTATAAAGTTCAAGTAACTTTATTATAACGTCACGTTCGGTGACCGTAACTCCCTCGGCGTTCATGTTGACGTCCTACACCGGCGGCGTTGCGAATGCGAATGAGCCAATTACCTATATTACTCTATGGAATGAGCCGATTTGGTCGGAACAAAGCTTCCAAACGTTCCAATTTGGTTGGATCGGATAGGAAGTTGGTTTGGTCGGGATCGCCGGCGCATCCGACCACGTCAAACCAATATTAATAATAATTATGTCGGACCGACCGCTCTCTTCACTTTCCGATTTGGTCGTGGTCGGATGGTTGGCACCAACCAAATCGGAGCGTCTGTATATTATGCTATAAGAAACAAGGTCCATCCACAGTGCAGGCGTCCAGCCTCACAAACTTTTGCATTTATAATATGATTATGATACATTAAAATAATCTTAGAAAATAATTATGTAGCGTATCATCAACATTATATGTATCAGGACATTTTTGGCCATGGTCACCGCATTTTATAGAGACAAATTGGGGACGAGAACGCTCTCACTCGTACCGGTTTTGCGCCACTATAATGTCTTTGAGGGTACCTGCAAGGCGCTATAAGCGTCTAAAATAATACTGCCAATACAATCTATTATGTAATTTAAATGCCATCGGAGCTAGTGAAGTCGGTTGTAGAATATCCCGATTGTTCGTGATGCTGAGATTTTCTATGTACTGCACTGTGGGACTTGTTTCGTAGCTCTTTACTCAATATGTTGTGTATCACATAGGTATAGTCTATGGGTCTATTACTATTTTTCATATTACACTCTGTGCTTCTATCGTGTCTTCTGTCCACAGATCTAGCTTCTGTCAATTAATGTCATTGAATTTTGTTGTTCGCTGTTGTTCGCCGTTTAGGGTAAACTCCTTTAAAAATTTTAACTATAGGTATAAGAAAACTTTCTCAATTTAGTGAAAAAAGATACTCAAGTATATGTATGTGATTTATACATAAAAGGTTGTATTGAATTTTGTGTATTTTATTGCCCATCTTCATATAAACATGAATGGAGAACAGTCTCAGAAACGAAAACTTACCGAAGAAAACGGATCAGATGCATCAGGTAAATAAATGAATTCACTACATATTACAATATGTCTAGTATTCAGTATATGTCCAAACATTAAAATTTAAAGTAAAACTTTCATTCATATACTATGAAGATAACCTAATATTTGTATTTACTCATACCACTAATTTTAGTATCTCATTTATGAGAATGTTTTCAATTAACATTTCAATTATTTACAGACATTCATATCCTCATTAAAACTTTCAGCGTACCTAATAATACAATAATTAATATCGTAATATTTTCAAGTTGTGATTATTATTTTCATCATCATACATTTAACTATGATTATTATTTTCAGAGCCAACGGTTAAATCATCTAAAGTTCATATTCAGTGTCCATACCTAGACACAATTAATAGGCATGTGCTAGACTTTGATTTTGAGAAATTGTGTTCTGTTTCTCTTACAAGAATAAATGTGTATGCTTGCTTAGTATGTGGGAAATACTTTCAGGTAAGTTTTTATTAATATTCTCATATTTTATATGTTCATCGATTTTCCTAGCAAGCTATTCATACAAATGACTGCATAAACGACAAATAATCTTTAAATTATTTGATGGGTCTTATTTTACGTTTCTTATATTGTTATTCCCATATTTTGTTTTTCACTTTCCTTCTTCTAGTTTTTCTTTCCATTGTTAGGCTATAAGATATTAACATTCTACAAAACAATACAACACACTAGTACTTGTTTATTTGTATGTTTGTATGATAGTAAATTCAAATAAGACAATCTAAATTTGACTGATATAATATATAACTTAATTTTACAGGGAAGAGGTACCAACACTCACGCATACACTCATTCTGTGGCAGAGGGACATCATGTGTTCTTAAATCTACACACTCTCAAATTTTACTGCTTACCAGATAATTATGAGGTTATAGGTATGTATTGTAATGAACAAACTCATTTTAACAGTACATCCATCTTTATCTTTTAGATAAATAAATAATAAATAAATAAAAATGAATCCTATTTCCCTTGTTCATGGCATTATGCGTGAACAGCTGGATAATTCTGTTTTTGTTGTACTTGTTAGTATCAGGATAAGGATCTCATGAAAGAAAAACTAAAGAACTTTTTCTGCCAAAAATTAATAAAAATCTAAAAAACGGCTTAACGTTAACTCTAAATTTAACTTCACATGTTTTATAGTTTGCATCCTGTCTGGATGTTTTATGGGTCAGCTAGTTTGAATAAAAATTTGCTTATTCAACTATAGCAAAGCTAAATCTACAACAACCACCTTACTTTTTGATTGAGTACTACCAGGCCCATAACATTTTTATAATGAAAGCTATTAAAAAATTTCAAGAATAATTATTATACAAACAATTATTTTCAGATTCATCTTTGAATGACATTAAATATGTCCTGAATCCAATTTTCACACCAGATCAAATAAAGCAATTGGATTTCAACACCAAAATGTCCCGTGCCATTGATGGTACAATGTATATGCCGGGAATTGTTGGTCTTAATAATATTAAAGCTAACGATTATTGCAATGTTATCTTACAGGTTTGTAATGGTTCTTTATTTTGATTTTATGAATTTTACTTAGTATTGTTTCCTCTAGATGAAACTGCATTTTAGAGCTTTAGTTTTTATAGTAAAAATACACTCTTTTAAAAAAGTGCTGGATTCGTATTAATAAATTGTATGTGGGAGTATATCTGTGCTCTTTTCTGAATAATAAATTGCAATCAATAGTAAAGTAAATATTCAAACAAATTTTTTAATTGATATGTTTCAGTGTTTAGCACAAGTAAGACCACTACGAAATTACTTTTTACGTGAAGAAAATTACGCTGAAGTGAAACGGCCGCCAGGAGATTCGTCTTTCTTATTGGTGCAGAGATTCGGCGAGTTGATCAGAAAGCTGTGGAATCCACGAGCATTTAAAGCCCATGTGTCACCACATGAAATGTTGCAAGCTGTGGTATTATGGTCCAAGAAAAGATTTCAGTTTATAAAACAAAGTATGATATTGCCTTTTCCTTTTCTTGATGGTTTTAAAAATTAGCATTTGTATCTACTCTATTGTTTGCTAAGATATGTATCTTTTTTTGCAGGTGATCCAATAGATTTTATGTCATGGTTCTTGAATTCATTGCACATAGCATTAAACGGGACCAAGAAACC
>CAJQZM010040877.1:75270-100681 GCA_907164665.1 Colias nastes | reverse complement strand
TGTGTTATAAGACGTTACTTTTACCAAATTTAAAGGCTCTGTGTTCATGAAAAGTACCCAGCTGTAGGTTTTGAGTCCCATGCGAATATCGAAATTTGCGAAAATTTTCAGCATTTACGGCTGTATCTTTTGATGCGTTGGCTTTTTCACATAAAAGGGACCGAAGACTTGAGTATTCGATATAAATTTCAGCTTGATACCAAAAACAAAAACATGACTGGATCATTATTACTATGAAACAGTAAAATCAACAGCTTTTCAAATTCACGACAAATCTAATAAAATTATTTCTGTAGCCTAATTTTTGTCATTTTCTAAGCCTATTTTTTTTTTTTTGTAATACAACCGTAGGAAACTTATCGCATCTAAGGTTAGACAACCAATCAGAGCCACGCTTGAGGCGTGGCACGAAAATTCGCGATGCACGTGAGTCTGACGTTGCCAGATACAATATAATAAATTTGTTAAAATAATGCAGCAAAATATAAATAATACTTTATATTTTAATATTTTTGTCGGAACCGGGAGAACCGGGTTTCATACTATTCAGACCCGGTTCTCAAGATCATCAAAAAACCCGGGTTTACCCGGGTTTTTCGGAACCGGGTAAACCCGGGTGCATGCCCTAGTCGTCACATCCCTACGCCCTTATTATACTTATTATTATATTAAATACATCCCTAAAGGGGCTCTCTTCACAATGGGCAGCGTTGGGCGAATAGAGGCAATCACGATAGTGTATATGGCCTATGTCTATGATCGGCCGTCATTGTAGGTGTTTATTCATAGTCGCCGTAATGGCGGCAAACATCGACGATCATTTGTTGGACCAACGCAGCCCATTGTGAAGAGAGCCCATGAAATAAATTATAATACTTCATACTTAATATTTATTTAATCTAAGTACCTACCTACTATAATTCCAATCATACATTCTTGTCAAATTAATAACTTCTGCAGTAGACATTACTTAACCTTCCAGTGACATTATTTTTTGTATGTACGCCTCCATCTCAGGAATAATTACCTGCGTCTAAGATAAGGATTGTAATACTATTAAAAATGCTATAATATCGCTGACTTCCAAGAACAAGTTATAAGCTATTAAAATAATTAATAACTTCTGTAAGGATTTAATAAAAACTGGTTTTATGAATCATCTGATCTCCAATGTGAAGCGAAATTATAAAATTCTTACGAATTTAAGCAATTATCAGAAACCGCTATTATTATCCGTATATAATAAAACAAAAATATGTGCAAAAGGAAGGCTGTTTGTCCGTCTGTCTGTCTGTTTCTTCTTCACGCCTTAACCACTTAACCTATTTGCACAAAATTTGGTACACAGATAGATTGACACCTGAGAAACGACATAGGATAGTTTTTATTCCGAAACTTAATTAACTAAGCGAACGAAGTCACGTGCGGAAAACTAGTAAAATGTTAACCATCATACACACCTTTAACCTAGGATACCTAGTAATAATATTTAATCTACCTCTCGATAGGCTTTAAAATCCAATCTAGCCCGGATAGGTATTCGCTGGCGATATTAACAAATACCTATCGGCTAATATTCACTTGTTATCCCGGGAATTTAAATTTGCCCCAAATTTGTGTGAAATTTTTAATTACGAAACGTGTATGTGTGTTATGAAAGCACCCCGGTTTTTCCGGGTAAAGGTATTTTAATTGATACTGTTTTTATAAGGATGTCAATGTATTTATTTATTATGTAAATGTAATATTAAAATTTTTGTTTATGTACAATTTATTATTAAATGCTAAATTACAAAGAAATTGGATTATAAATACAAAGAATACATTTATTTTCCTACTCAGTTTGTATGTTATTTTTATCAATAAAATTAAGCACAAAATACAAAGGATTAAATAAGTATGGCCAATAATCCATTACCAACGCCAAAAACATCATCAAATTAGGTAGTTGTTTTTATTATAACTAACAAAACACAATTTCCAGAAAAAATAAAGATAAACACAGATTTCTCGAGAAACCTAAAACACTGGGAAAATAATTGAATTCAAGACGTAGATTAAAGAGAGCAAATTTGTTAGTCGAAATATTAATATCTCATGACCGAGGCTTTCACTCAAAAGTTAATAACGGAATACCTTGGCGAAAATTTATCTAATTTTACTCGTAATGAAATTTTCAAATGTACCTTAAATTTTATTTAGTTAATTATTTATTAGTTCGTGTAATTTTTGAGATTGTTTGTGAAATAAAGTCTGTTACCACGGAATTTTAATAATTTTGTAACATGAAAAGCGGCATAAATCATAAGAACCTAATTAGGTACCTACTTAAGTTATAATATCTAATTGACTAATTTCACGGACGTCATTATTTAATGATACTTATTGCCTACTTAATTAATTTTTTAGTATGGTAAGGAAATAATTTATTACTTTAATAACAAGATAGCCTACTTCTACTTAGGTTTGTCCAAAACATATTACAGTTTTTAAATCTCACAACGCACAAAAGATGGCGCTGGCAGGCTGTGTGAGGTCCTTCAGCAAAAGTAGGTAATCTATTGCAATGGATACCTATTGAAGTATTGAGATACGAAATACATTTTATGAAGGTATTAAAGTTTCTTGTAGAACATATTCACTTTTACGATATATATATATATATATATATATATATATATATATATATATATACAGGGTTACTTGTAAAACACCAGCAACCTCGCAGGACAAGATAGCTAACATCATAAGTAACAACATTTGTTCTACGACTTTTGATAATTTGTTAGATTTTATTTTCATACAAAAATAAATATTCATTTAATTTTCCGTTTGAATATTATAAACTCTACGCGCATCCCAAAAATTACGTAAACAAGAAGGGAACGAGAGGGGGAAGGGGGCGTCGCGTCGTCATTTCGATAATGAATAGAACATAGACTTACAAATGTTAGGAGAGTACAATAAAAGCTTAAAAAATCTTTAAAAAATAATTTATTGCGTTATGCCAAAAGTCGTAGAACAAATGTTGTTACTTATGATATTAGCTATCTTGTCCTGCGAGGTTGCTGGTGTTTTACAAGTAACCCTGTATATATATATAGTAATCACGTACAATGTACATGTTTGGACTTTCAATTTTCTACTTTACAGGTTTTAATATTAATATTTTAATATTTAATCCTCTTTGTAATATATTTGTTTGTTGTTCATGTGTTGTTAAAACTTGACTATCAAATATAAATCCTATGATATATTCGATACTCACTATTATCGACTATCCAGAGTGTTACTATAAACAACTAGTGTGTTTATATTCACAGAAATCGCAACTGAAATCGACTACAATCCCCATAAATTAACAGACAGAAAAAAACGTATTTACAAAATAAAAAGCGTCTCAAAACGGAATTGAATTCGAGTCCTTAGTCACGATCGGGTAATTTCATTTACCACGGTTTGCCGGCCCACTTTCTAAAACGCGATTGAAAATATCGCCCTTAAAAATGTCGACTTTTCTAAGGAAAAACTATTTTGAACGCTCTCCAATGTTCGTCTATTCATGGCAACTATAATTGCTTTTTATACGAAGGTATAAAAAGCAATGTATGAATTATAATAAAGCGTATTTTTACGCTTCAATCAAAAAGTGTTGGTTCGTAAAAATGTTCGAATATTTTAAAGCTGAAGAATTTGTTTGGTTGACGCTTATCTCAGGAACTGCGTGTTTGAAATTTGAATTGAAAAAAATATTTTTGTGCCATGTATATAGTCATTTATCAAGGTAGGAAATACCTATTAATATGCGACGCTCATTAGAATTTTTTAATATGATCTTGCGAGCTAAAGTAGGTAGGTATAATTTTTAAAAGATTATTGTAGTAAGTAGTTTTAACAAACTAAAATAGGATTTGGTATTGAAATGGAATTACACGATAAAAATGCTTCTCCGATCTTAACATACACAATAGATCTATTCTTATGATATTTTTATAAATATAAAAATAACAGGATATTCATACAAAAGATTTTATCCGAGAAAACTTGACATTGGTTAGTAGAATATCATATTATTTTATATTAAACATAGGTATATATAATATAGGTAGCTAAATAACTAGCCAATCATCCCGGCTTCGCCCGAGTTGATCCGGGATATATGTATCAGATGGGTTCTATGCCTATATGTAACAAATCGCATCTAAATCCAATCATCCGTTTTTGTTGTATAGAATTACAAATATCTAAACATAAGTACAAACTTTCACACACGGATAAACTGAATTGGTTTAAATATGAATTTATTAAAAATATGAAATATTTAAAATATCTACAAAAAGATTAGCCATTTCATCGTTATTTTATAATTGAAACATTTTTCAAACGCTAAATTCGTTTTATTTATGTATCGAAAACTGAGAGTATTTTTATTGAGTAATTTTTGTGCTAAAAAAACGTATCGTAATCCTACCGAGAGCTAATCTAAATAAATTCGCTATTAAATTCGTAATGTACGTGCAAGAAGCCTTGTTACAAATCTATACTTATAAATCTGAAGAGTTTGGTTGTTTGAACGCGCTAATCTCGGGAACTACTGGTCCGATTTGAAAAATTTTTTCGTTGTCAGATAGCCCATTTATCGAAGAAGGCTATACCTAGGCTATATATCATCTCGCTAAGACCAACAGGAGCGGAGCACTGCACGTAAAACCGCGGAGCACAGCTAGTGTTTTAATAAAAACAATATACTCTTTCTTTCATGATTTAAACGTTTCAACATGTCTTCATAATTAACCTGCACAATAAAAGCGGTTTAATGCAATTATTAAAATAATTGAACAATTTGGCGTAGTACAAAAACTATGTAATAAGGGACAACCGCAGCGTAATTAGTTTTTTAAATAACGTCAAGTGTTTTAAAAATATATTATAATCACGGTTTAAATGTTCGTTGTAAGTCATTATGTTTGGAATGAAACTAGTGAACTCATTTTGGTGGTATTCAGTTAAATATGAAAGGTTACTCGTTGATTATTATTTATATTTTAAACTCAAATTATTATAACATAACATTGAATGATATTTGTTTAGGTAAAATAAATAGAAATTAAAATATAAGCCATATTTAGAACGAGGAAGATATTTTTTATCTCCTAAGCAAAGGGTTTTCACTGAATTCTCCCATTAATGGTAATTTTAAGAATTTTACTTTAAATTTAAAACAAGAAACGTAACACAAATTTACAGTTATTATGAATAAAGCAGTATTATTTAAGAATTCATTAAAATTACGACGAAATGTAATTCTCTTTGAATATTCCATTATATTGTATGAAAATTAAGTAATACTTTATTTTAAAATATAATCTCTTTCGTATGAAATATACAAAGGGTTACAAAATGATGGTTTTCATTGAGCTTCTCATTACTTACAGTACTACCTTATTTGTGTCAAATACTTTTGTATAGTATTTTATATTTAACTAGCTTCCGCCCGCGGCTTCGCCCGCGTGGTGTTTTGATAAAAGGTAGCCTATGTTCTTTCTCAGGGTCTAAAGATTGTCTGTGCCAAATTTCATCAAAATCGGTTGAGAGGTTTAAGCGGGAAAGCGTAACAGACAGACACACAGACAGAGTTACTTTCGCATTTATAATATAAGTAGGGATTTTTTTAAATGAAACTCACTCCTCCGTGTATTATAGTAATTATACATAATATGTATGAGAGACACTTAATATTACCTATACCTACATGTTACAACGTTTTAATAAATTTTGAAATGAAATATAATATTATAAATAATTACTTTTCTGCAGTCCGTACATTCACGTCACGGCAATAAAGAGATGTACAAAATATTAAAATTAGTTTTTTTTATAATTTCAAGCCAAAAATTTGTTTCACATAGTTCAACATTACTTAACGAAATACAAAAATAATTGTGGTAAAAAACTAATTTAAATACAACATCTCGTTATTTGTAATTGTCTCAGATGCGCAGTGCAAAAGGTCCCGGGTTCAATCCGCTCTGCTCTGATAAACAACTCATTAAGACTACAAGGAACTAACCCTATTTTGAATGACCTGATTGATACAATGGCCAATGCCCCAATAAATTAAAAATAATACTTTTATACAAATTCCTCTGCTATTTAAAACAGTTTCATTTCCTACATTTTATTAAAAATCCTACTTATTAAAAAAAATATGAAATCGAAATATATTTTGCTTACTATCCTACATTTATATTTAAATCGTTTCAAAATTGTATCAGTCGTTTTAAAGAAAATGCCTTTTTCAGCTATCACTCCAAGAAATAATCTTTTCAAGATCAAACGATAAACTTCCCACAAACTACATCTTCATAATAATGTGGTTTTTGTACTAGTTTTTTTATCCGCTAGAGGTCAAGTACCCTTAAAAATGGACGAGGCACACAATAAACTTCAATTTATGTAGAAATTTTGTAATAAGCACTTGACATGTATTAATATTTAAATAATAAGTGTGTTTACTCTGTTCTTAGGAACGTCGAACGGATGCAACGATTTCAATTAACTTTAGCAAACAGATATTTTGATCAAATAATAAAGATTAAACCAAAAATAAATAAATTACGTATTTTATTCATGGAGAAGATAATTCAGAAGGATATATTTACTACTTTTTATCTTGTAGACAAAACTATGTATTTATATTTCGTAATTTACTCGTAAATATCCAATACCTACTTACACTATTAAGTTCATATGAGTTTCATTGATATATTAGTAACCGTTATTTTAATAAGATGATAAATATCCCGTTATGAGATTACGTTAAATCCGTCATAAACCTTTTAAACCAACCTAATTGAAAACTTTTAACCATTTCACGATGTGTTAATTGACAGATGGTTAGGGTTGCCAACAGTTACTTTTATAATTGTATTATTTTTCGAAATCGCCTCATCCATGCAGTGAAATAAAAAAAATTATAAATACAACATACTTCATAACCTGCGTTCCGTGAGAGTTTTAAATTGGAAAGGTCATGGGTTCGATTTCTAGTCAAATAGTTTCAACTTAAATCAATTGATTTATGAACCGATTTATAGATATTATCAACGAATATTTTGGCGAATATTTTTATTTGGTATTTAGGATACTTATTGATAATTTATGTAAATGTAATCTAAATTTCTGTTTATTAGTCTAGCTTTCACTATCTTCGAAGTCCAGTTTTCCTACGTTTGAGACTAGATGGCGTTAGTACGTTGAAATTTGCGCTAAATTATCTGTTATTAGAACTAAAAGTAACTATTGTTGTAAAATTGAATTGTATTATTATTACGGTACTCAGTAACGTGACGATGGATTTTTTAATCAACTACATTATTTATATTTAATTGTCGATATAACAATATTTTTAATTGCCGTTTCCAGATATTTTATTTATAATAAACCAAACTGTGACAGCCCTGTAATCTAAAACTGTAAAATGCACATAATATATTTACTTCAAAACGGGCAATGCGGGTGTATTGACTATGTATTATTACAACTATGTTATTTATCGCTTTTTAATATCATGTGTCGAAAGAAGATAATGTACCTACCTACTTTGAGTGTTGTAATGTGTTCTGAAAGTGTAACATGTTTTAAAACGATAACTTAAATGTCATAAAAATTGATCTCGTAGGAAAATAAATTATTTAGTATTTTCTGAACTGGGTTTCAAGTTTTGGTTCTTTGACTTGGTAAGAATTTTATAATTTGTGCATTTGATAGGTATTAACTATGCAAAGTTTATTTGGAGAAATAGGTACATTAAAAATAAACAAAACAGGAACCTGCCTAAATAAATTGAATCACATTCACACATGAAAAAACAATAATAACTCCGTGCAAAAAAAATCATGTTTTCTCCTCAAATCCTAACCTATTCAAATAATTATAATTTATACCACTACGTGTTTGTTTTGAATTAAAACAAAAAAACACAACACTAAAAAGTATTTCATTAACAAAATGTAGTGCCCAATAAATGTCCAACCATAGAATCAAGCTGAACAATACCTAGGTAACTACCTATAAACTGTGTTTAATTAAAACTTACGTAGGTAAAGCTTAGCTCGAACCGAACCATCCTAATACCTAATTAAATAATTTTATTTAATTATAACTTGATAAATGGTTATTTCGGCAATTCATGTTTATTTTACATGTTTTGTTATAATAATTGCTTGTATAAAAGTTATAAAACATGTATTTTACTAAACAGCTTTTTCTCTACTGTTTACCTAATTAAAAGTAACATTGTTTTGCGTTTAAACCTTATCAGTTATCACATTTAAAGAATCTATGAGAAAAAACATCTTGAGAAATTTATAAACAAATATGATCTCATACAGATTTTTATCTCTTCTACATTACACACAATGAACTGTGAAGTAAAATTAATATTCTCTCGGAGCTTGGCATATAAGCATTAAATTTTCTCCAAGACTTTAGTTATATCAACAAACAGACCACGCATTGTCTTCGCCAAGATTTATTAACATGCGTCGTCTGCAATGAATGCAAATATCTGTTTCCCCGCATCACTACATATTTATATTTAAACCGATGTTATGCCCATGTTGAACTCTCCAACATAAATTCGCCCGATAATCCGTTAGGTCTAAAGTATGCCACGCGTGTACTCGGTACTCACCTAGAACTACCAATATGAAACACAAATTAATGTACAAGATCATCAGGAATCTTTGGTAACTAAACTACACTTATCACACACGACAATCATCGATTGTCGATATTTTATATCACAGTACACATCACTAGCTACACGCTTTCGGTCGCACTGCGATCCCATCAGGTCATCACTAGACGCACACAATATTTTTTGTCTTCGAATGCATTCGAACTTTTTTCTTCACAACTAAAACTTTCGGTCATCGTTTTAAACCGTCCCTTCTGAACGAATCCGTTTCCATCACTGTTTGTTTACACAAAAAGTAAATACAACAAACTTAGAAATCGATTCGAGTCACTTGAAACTGTTTAAGTATTGTATTGCACGATAGTTTTGTCGAAACGACCGGCACAGGTCCGTTCCGCGCGGCGGTCGGGGTGAAACTGACGTGAAGTTGGCAGGGATTGGTGAAGAGGCAAGAATGCGCGGCGCACAGTCGCTTCATCGGCCACGGCCGGATGCCTAAGCGGCAAAAACGGAGAGCCGTTCGCGCTCAAATTGACCCGTACAATCGCCGACCTTCCGAATATAGGCGGGTTGCATAACCAGAAAGATAGTCTTGCATTGTTAGTGGCGTCGCCCTGCGTCCCGGCCGCTTTCGTTTCACGTTTGGTAGGCATAAGGCAGTAGGTACGCATTGTCGAAATGCATTCTCCACACGGATTTCGATCGGCCGTCCCTTTCCCGCGTGCGTTCAAAGAAAACAGGTAAAGATACCCGTGAGTACGTTTCGAATTATTCGAGATGCTTTATGTTATCAAACTCCCGTTGTCCGAGCACCACAAAACCGCGATCAATGGAACAATGCACGTGAAATAAAAAAATATAATATTCTACGTACGATAGCAATAAATTACCATAATGACCGCGTTTCGCTGGTTTTATTCGGATTCCGATTTGTATTGTTTGCGCTGTAATCGTTTAAATGAGTGTCGGCAAAACGGCGATTTTATTTAACACGCCAATTGGCAATTGGTTTAAATCCGAACCAAATTAATGGCGTAGAGATGCGAAACAAAAATAGCGACGATTATTCAAATTATCGGTTAATCTCGAATGATAATGCACAATTAACGGCTAACTATTTATAGTCTATGCAGGGAATGCACAGATATAATAGGGAATATGGTTTATAGTCTGTAGGTACATGTTTGAGTTCAAATTTAAAATTCGAAACTTCAAATTGTCACTACATAGGTAGGTAGTACCTATAAAACAGCTGCTTTCTCTGTCCCTGTATCCCTATACGTATGTTTAAATGTTCAAAATTACGTAACGGAATTAATATGTTGCGGTTTTTTAATAGATGGAGTGATTCTCCAAGAAGGTCTTATTATATACCTAGGTAATTTATTAGGTTTTAGATAAAGCGGGCGAAGCTGCGAGCGAAAAGCTAGTAAAATCATTACATACTATCTCGATGAGTAAAATATGAACTAAGAAACATGTTTAGCTTTAAAAATTTCTATATTATATCTAAGTATAGGTAGCTTGAGATATAAAAAAAAGAATTGATACCATAGTCTATGACTACGTAAACAAAATCAGTCTAAACAGTTTTCAGTAAAATAAAATAGAAACTAGCGGAGTCATCGAGATAGTTTTGGTTTCGAGCATTCGATTGTCAAAGGGTTTTTGGGTCTGTTTTATTGTTTTTAAAGGCAATAGCACAAAATAAATAGGACTGTAGTACCATTTGTAAAGATCTATTTTGCATGACATGAAATGAGGGATTCCAAATCCATTTTTTAACAATATGATAATTTGTTTTTTTATTCTATTTATGGCGTAGGCTATTGAAATATATTTGAAATTTGGTTTATTATGTTACAAGTTAATAAAATAAAATAATAATTTATTACTATACTAGCTTTCCGCCCGCGGCTTCGCCCGCTTTGTCTAAAGCCCAATAAATTATATACTAAAACCTTCATCTTGAATCACTCTATCTATTAAAAAAACCGCATCAAAATCGGTTGCGTAGTTTAAAGATTTAAGCATATATACATAGGGACATAGGTACGGATAGCGACTCTGTTTTTAACCGTCTTCATATTATAGGTAGTGAAGTGATTAAAGACAAAAATATGTTTACATTTGTATCGGATCTGTTTTTATGCTTAAAATGCGTCTTCATATAAATTATCGATTCTTATATAAAACGAAAGATTATACACAAAGTACCTAGATATCTATTTCTTTGTTTAGAAATATCTTTAATAGGTACAGATATTTATAAATAATACCTACATTAAAAAACTTCATTATAGATCAATGTAAATAAACCCTTTTTTCATGTTTCTAACATTTTAATAATAAATAAGTGTAAATAGCAAAAGAAGGTCGTTTCTCGGCTTTTTCTCGGACCTTACACGACCAAGAATGCTATCGAAGGACATTTTTATCGATACAATTTGTCGTTCAGAAATCACAGTATAGTTTACCCTCATTTCAGCGCTTTTCTATACGTTTAGAAGTTTAAATTTGTTTCGTGGAAAATAAACCGCGCCAATTGAACAGTTTTATAAAAAATAAAACTTCTGTAGAAGGATGAATTTGGATAGTTTTCTAAAAAATACAAATTCGAAATTTGAAAATGTAAAATGCAATCTTTGTGCATTTCTAGGTATGCATCTTATATTATAAATGCGAAAGTAAGTATGGATGTTTGTTACTCGTTCACGAAAAACTATTGGACGGAATTGGATGAAACTTAACAATAATGTAAGTTATACATCAGAATAACAAATGAGATGAAATAGGTATGTAGGTACTTAATTTTGCACGCGCGGCACAGCTAGGTAGTAGCTATAAAAATAAAGTAAAAAAAGTCACGGGCTATAAGCTTTTAAATAAATCGTTAATTAACAAGTTTCATATCCATTTTTAACAACATGCAATTTCAGTTTTTTGTTAATACGCATTTGTTTTACAAAAAGAGCAAAATGCAATGCAAAAATCGATTAAATACAAATGAATTGATAGCGCACATTTGTCGCTTTTCGCGTTTCATATTTGTATTTCGGTATGATATGAATTTCAAACGAAACTACGTTGAAATTGGAAATCTATAATTTGAAATTTCATGCATATTTTGTTTCAAAATGCATACGTAGGTTATCGTAGTTTGATTTTTTCAGACTATTTATTTTTAAAACATTTAACATATTAAAATTTAAAACGTTGCTATCTTTTGAAATTACTAGATACGTTTTATTAAGTAGGTATGTTTTTATTTATTCTTACAAAATAGTATAACATAAACGTTATTAATTTTTTTCACTCTCTGTGCGTCTTTCTGTTTATTTGTACCTTCATTCTATTATTCACATTGTATTTTTTCCATAGACTATTCAGGTAAAGCCGCGGGCGGAAAGCTAGTGTATATAAAGATACATATCTATCAATCAGGACCTGCTTAACCGATTCGGAAACGGATTAAAAGAAAACCGAACATATCAACCGAAAAATATAAGCCAGAAGTCAGCTTTAATATAGATAATTTGTATCAATAAATATGCTACTTCATAATATTCGTTTAAAGAGAGAAACCAGCTGAACGATACGATAAATCTATTTAAATACATTACCAATAACAAGATACTTTTATTTCATTACCTGCTGTATCCTAACAAAACTCGATCATCCGTAGACTAACAAAAGATAATGAACAATAGCAGGTAGCAACAGAATGTAGTATAATTAACTTGCTGCTAACTTCGTGTCAATGACTTATTGATGTAGTTTGATAGACGATATAGTAAAGTCTAGATTAGTGCTAAGTTCAGGCGAATTCGTTTAATAGATTTTGACACATGAAAGAACGAAAAAATGACGCACAAAGATACCTACACTATTTTGGTTATTACGAATTACTTGCTCTATTTTCCGTGATTTCTATAGACTATTATAATAGAAACTTCTTTTTGTAAATTATTTAAACAAGTATTTTATATATCTAAATAAAATTTAGGTAAACGTACATAGGTACTTACAAAGCTTTTAAAGAAAAATATAGGTAGGTATGTAGGAACATAATGTTATTACGAAAAGAACAATTACAGATGTTCTAATTTTCTAAACATACCATATAGGTACCTAGTACATACTACTAAAGTATCCATTTACTGTTTTTAACTTGTTTGTCATTAAATTGTGTATTTAATTTAAATTAAAATAATTCCTCTGCCATTCATTAACCTTCCATACATTAGAGCCATGTTTGTCAAACCATTCAAACTGCTACATCCAAAATGATACTGTATACAACTGCAAGTTTAATTTATTTTAATTGAATAACTAATTAGTGTTTCACGTAATTTGTTGCGGGATTGAGCTCAATGTGTGCTATGTTTTGAATTGCTAATTTTGTTTTATTTATACTAAAATGAATTCCACGAACTCTGACCTAGAAACTATTGTAAGACCTAAAACCTAGTAAATTCAATTAGATTGGGATGCTGCGAGCTACAGGTATTTTGTGGTGAATAAATAAGATAATTATTTATATGTTTGTTTAGTTTTAGTTTCAATATACATACTTTATGATTTGGTTTGTTCGGGTCTTATTGCCTTTGCTTTCCGTCCGCGGTTTCGCTTCACTTTGTCTAAAACCCAATAAATTATATACAAAAACCTTCTGTTGCGTATTTATAAAGATTTAAGCATACATAGAAACGGACAGACAGCGACTTTGTTTTATACTATAATATAGTGATTAATAAATCATACCTACCTAGATAATTCTTAACTTATAACGATACCTATTAATCTGTTTTCACTAAAACCTCTACATCAATTTAATACATTCACACACAAACACATCCACATATCATCACGCAATATCTCACAAAATTGGTAGTATTAGTGCGGTCGCCTAGGGATCAGCTCAAATCTTGGATCTGGGGTTATGATGGAGGCTGCATCTCGGTTTTAGACTGCACATTGCGAATTTAACACTGCATAATATTCTACTAGTGAAGTTTAATATACTATATGATGTAGATATAGCTTTTATTGTAAAATAAAATTTTGTTTTAATAAATCAAAAATGCATACCTACATATAAAAGACTAGCTGCGCTTCGCGGTTTCACCCGCGTGGCTATGCTCCTGTTGGTCTTAGCGTAATGATATATATAGCCTATAGCCTTCCTCGATATCGGCTATCTAACACTGAAATATTTTTTCAAATCGGACCAGTAGTTCCTGAGATTAGCGCGTTCAAATAAACAAACAAACAAACTCTTCAGCTTTATAATATTAGTATAGATTATTGCGATCGCAGTCGCAGAAATTAGCTTATTTAAAATACAACATTTAGTCCTAATATAAAACAAAGAAACAATATTTTCTGAAGTTTATCAAGGAAATAATCAATGTAATTGATAAAACATACATTTTGAAATTAGATACCTCTTAAAGATTCTAAAGCAAACATTTTGAGAAAGCAAAAAATTTTATCGGTAAGTACATGTAATTAACCCCATAATTTAAATTTATCCACCATACTTTACCAGGTGTTAAAACGCGTAATTTTTTATGGGAACGTAACATTTTGACGTTCGCATTTATGTCTGAACACGCAATCACACCTGTCAACGTCAAAGATGTCGGATCACGGATGCCACATGGTTTGAGTTTTGTAAATAATTCATTTTGAAGCTGAGATTTTAATTATAAATCTATACCAATAGTATAAAGCTGAAGAGTTTGTTTGTTTGAACGCGCTAATCTCAGGAACTACTGGTCCGATTTGGAAAATTCTTTCAGTGTTAGCACACCCCGGACACTCCATACAAAATGATCGTTTTGACAGTCACACTGTAGAGACTGCAAATGTGTGTGTTAACGCTTTATGGTTGGCACATTTGTGACTAGCGTAAAAAAAAATTCGCGTTTTTCTGATGAAATACATCCGTAAACAGCACAATATCTAACCATTTTCTACGAAAAACGATAATCACAAATCCAAAATAATAAAATTACTTTAAGTCAATTTGATTAATGTTGTCAATCTTCGTTGCGTATCGTCCTTGCAGAAAAATATGGCCCATTTTATGTCTGATCGCGCGGGGGTGAGGTAAGTTTAATTTTGGCGGGAGGCGGAGAGTGTCCGTTCTGTAGCGTTTAGCTACTATTATGTATTCTGTGGTGTTAGATAGCCCATTTATCGAGGAAGGCTATAGGCTATATATCATCACGCTAAGACCAACAGGAGCGGAGCCACGCGGGTGAAACCGCGGGGCGCAGCTAGTTAAAGATATTTTAAAAGATCTCTACGTCGCGATAGATAGTACATATTATATGTCACTACGTAAGCCTTACTAGGTATGTCACTACGTAAGCCTTATTTTTACACAGTTTTCAAGCCGTTTCATTTATGTATTAAAGTAGATAATTATTGATAATACTGAAAGGTATGTATGAAGTAGGTAAGTATATATTATAAAAATTTGTTTAAAAATTTATTTATTTGAACAAGTAAATATTATTTTAAATCTAAACTGCTTGAACCAAGTCTGTATTCTTACCACATAAATACTAAAATATAAAACTACAGATTAATAAAACTTATATTTACATAATTTGTGTCCATTCCCTTCGCTAAAATGAAAACAAGAAGGCCTCCGGGGTTCGCTCGAGTGAGGCAATATAATATTTTTATGATTATTGTCCACATTTCTCTCCGTGTTAATTGCACTGTAATGTCCAATAGCGTCATTTATATTCCCGCTACGAGCGTACATGAACCTTGTCGTATTCGAAACTTAATTCGGAAAATCTTATCAAAATCGGTCAAGTATTTTTAACAATGATAAATTCATTTCAAATCTTTTATTAATCCAGATAAGAGTAACTTGTATTTATTTTTATTATTACATATTAAAGGTGAATTCAATAAAAATAACATACTTTCAAACTGTAAGTACCTGTATGAACTGATTATAAAGAAAAAAAGAGCGTGTGTGCTGCGCACACGTGTCAGAAGTGAAACTTCTTTGGCAAGATTCAAAGTTACCAAAATCGTCGCCTTACTCCATGACGTGACGGTATTGCCATGACGCGACCTTGAAATTTTACTCTCAACGCGCCTAAAGAAGTTTCACTTTAAAAAAAATTTGTACAAATTGTTGCACAACATTACCCTCCTTCAAGCGCAGTTGCGTATTTCCAAACTATACATAGCCAGAACGCAACCATAGGAAACTGCTCGTGTATACTTTGTAATGCTGTTTTTAAGTTTGTTATTACAATATATACACGAATTTTGCGTACTGATCGTGTATACTTTGTAACGCGGATGCTTGCTTCTTCGTTCCAAACTATACACGATCAGTACGCAAAATATAACTAAATATACCTACTACACCACTTACGCTTGAGCGAAATAATAAATATATAGGTAATCAAAGACTTGTACAGCTATATCTATCTACTTTTATTATTCTTGATTAATAATCATAATTGATTCAGTAAAATATGGAATAAAAATATTATTAGGTAAGCTTAGGAAAATAAATAGGTAACAGATAAGGTACCTATGGGTTAGGTTAGGTTCGTGTTTTTTTTAACTACACAAAAATAGGAGCCCCGCTTCGCGGGGCTCCGTCGCCTTGCAACCGTCTTCTTCTGGACTTATTAGATTCTTACATTTTAGCACTATTGTCAATAATTGTAAGTCGTGCAGTATAGTCGGGAACGAAGACACAAGCATCCTCGATACAAAAAATATACGATCAGTACGCAACATTACATACACATGCATTGTAGTAATAGATTTAAAAACAGCAATACAATAATATAAACGCGAGCAATGGAAAGACGCCGCGCTTTATCCGAAACATACACGATTAGTCTGCATGCGTACTGGCGCTGTATGTTTTGGAGCGCTATTCTTACTTACTTCACTACAAAGTATACGCGAGTATTTGCGTACTACTGTTGTATAGATTGGAAGAACTTTGTAAAAAAGTTATTTCCAAACTATACGTGATTAGTTTCACACCGTTGCGTGCTGGCCTTGTATAGTTTGGAAAGACGCAGCGCAGTTGGTTAAAACAAAATATTTCTAATGTACAGTACTTTGACCTTCAAAGGTTTGTCTTAAAAATAAATTGTTAATATTTTTTGTGTTTATCTTAATCAGATCGTAACGATACAACTTGATTGACGGAGTTTTTATAATAATTGTGTTTTATATTATAATTTTATTTTAAAGAATCGCAAAGCAATTAGTTTCATTACATGTTTTTAGCGATAAGTTTTAAGAAGTAAAAAATAAACGACACAATCTTTTATTTATGTTATTCGGTTACTTACTTCGTTAAAAAATGTCTCATCTAATCTATACTAATACTAGCTTTCCGCCCGCGGCTTCGCCCGCTTTGTCTAAAACATAATAAATTATATACTAAAACCTTCCTCTTGAATCACTCTATCTATTAAAAAAAACCGCATCAAAATCCGTTGCGTAGTTTTAAAGATTTAAGCATACATAGGGACATAGGGACAGAGAAAGCGACTTTGTTTTATATGTACTACTAGCGGTCCGCCCCGGCTTCGCCCGTGGTACGTTTTCTCTACATAAGAACCATCCTCGTACTTCAAGGAATATAATAAAAAAAGAATTATCGAAATCGGTTCAGCCGTTCACACGTAATGCCGTGACAACGCGAAACGGGTGCGGACCCGCCGCCTTTTTATAGCTCCCGCCGCGAAGCGCGTCGAACGCGGCAACTGATACACAAAAATAATCCATAGGGCATGATTCTGTATTCACGCGCGATGACTTATAGCGTATTTCATGTATAACTTTGGTGTTTCTACACCGATTTACATGATTCTTTTTTTATTGAATAGGTAATAATGTTAACTTTTTTTAATTAGGGATGAGTGAGAGTGTTGTAAACGTAAGAGTAGACAAATATAATCAGAAAGCTCCGAATTGCTAAGCTCTTGAAGTTTCACGTGTTATTGTGAGTCAATTTTAAAAGATAGACATAATATGCTGTCTAGGAATTTATTTTTATATAATAATAATAATTTAAGAACATTTGTGTCGTACATGATTTCTATGTAGCTTTAACCATTAAGGCTGCACACGCGACGGATGCTTAAAAAATGGAGTAATTTCTCCCGTTTTCCCAATATTTCCCTTCACTGCTCTGCTCATATTGATCGTAGCGTAATAAAAAGTATACTATAACCTGCCCAGGAGTATGAAGAATAATTGTGCCAAATTTCGTTAAAATCTGTCGTGTAGTTTTTGTTTCTATAACGAATATACAGACAGACAGACAGACAGACAGACAGACAGACAAAAATTTTACTGATTGCATTTTTGGCATCAGTAGCGATCCCTTATCACCCCTTCATAGTTTTTTTTTAAATATATTTCATGTACAGAATTGGCCTCTCTACAGATTTATTATAAGTATAGATGTAGTGATTATAAAGCTGAAGAGTTTGTTTGTTTGTTTGTTTGAACGCGCTAATCTCGGGAACTACTGGTCCGATTTGAAAAATTCTTTCGGTGTTAGATAGCCCATTTATCGAGGAAGGCTAAGACCAACAGTAGCGGAGCAATGCGGGTGACACCGCGGGAAACAGCTAGTATGATATAAAAAGCATATGTGTTACATTTTACAGCGTCCCATCATGTTATATCATCAATCAAAATCAATTCAGCTGTTTTCGCGTAATTAGTCAGCAGTTCAAAATACATTCAATTTAAAAATTGGTGAAGTGCGAGTTGGACTTGCTTAACCTCGATTATTATTATTTTTTGTTATAGCGGCAACAGAAATACATAGTTTTATTTATAATGGTTCATGCGATACAGACGGACGGACAGATAGACAGCGAAGTCTCAGTAATAAGGTCGTTTTTACCCTTTATATGTATCTGACACCTTAAAACGGTTCAATCTTTTATAATACATACCAACATATTTATGTTTTTAATTACATGTTTTATAAGATACACTAATAATAAATATAAATCAAATTGATAATAAATAGAAAGTTTAATGCTATATCCAGTATTGGATGTAATTTTATAAATTGAAACACATTACCTCGCCACAAATCATTGGCAGATCACATCTTATTGCATTGACCACGAACTATTTAACTGATTTAAAAACTGTTTTAAATCTGGTAATATTCTCTTCAACATATCTTTAGTTAGTTTTTTTTATAGAAAAGTTACATAAGTGTTTTTCATAAGAAAATCGAATAAGTGGTAGATTTTAAAGTTTACTAAAATTACAAAAACATTTTTGCTGACTTGGTAGGTACTTTACTTAACCATTAGTAAAACTTTAATAAACATGTTAAATAGAATATTTCATAACATGAATTAAGTAGTATTCAAATAATAAACGAACGACGTCGCGGCTTGCAACTAGTTTTACATAATACTGATTATGTCACAGATATAGATATTACTAGATAGTGCAAATATATGGAATATTTCATTCAGATTTGAACAAATATGGGCTGATGGAGCGTATGAAATATATATTACCCATATTCGTTCCCGCTGCAGGGATACGAGCCTCATGTGGATTAAACTAATAATCCACCACGCTGGCCAAGTGCGTGTTGGCATATGTTATCGAATCTACCACTTGCTTTTTCACGATAGTTATTTACTTCGATTCAGTTATGGACTAATTTACATGAAGGTAAATTAATTAAAAAGTTTATTTGCTTTTGAATGCTGGTTCTTAAAGATATTGTTTTTTTTTATTTAAGTCTGCAGTCTTTACCGCTACTCTATATTAATTAAAAAATGGCGGTGGCTCATGGGAAGGCCTATGTACGTATGGGTTTATGTTTGTAATTGATTAACTCAAAATCTAAGTAATTTTTGATATTGCAAACTTATAGGTAAGTAGAAAGCCATATTATATTTTTTTACCAATTCAAACAGGGGATTCTCTACCTTGCTATATATACGTAAAACCAAACAAAAACACAAATACTATCTAGATTTTATACATCTTTGTATCCCATTGCAGATGGTTGCAATTTGCTAGCTGCCATTACGCACACGCGAGCAGGTTGCGTACACGACCGCAGTGCGTGTGTGTGCGTGCCATTACTGAGGTTTGCTACGATCTTTTTTATATTTGTATATTGTTTTGTATAATATAACTTGTGTATGTAGGTTTATAAAAAATAAAATGGAACGAAGATCTACTGTTCATGAATAGATAAGTATACCTATATATAGATAGAGATCACAGTAAAAACAATGTTTAATTATTCATATAGAATTGATAATCAAACCAGTAGAGCACATCAATTTGCAATTACTAAACTATAAAGGAAGCCTATCCTAGATATAAAATCTGTTCAGACATTTTTGAAGGCATTTTGAGTTTTTGAATATCTCGACCACACTATCGTAAACTACACAAAAAGTGGTTTATAACATCATGCTAATAAAAATTTAGTAAATAGATACAATTATCAAATTAAGTATTTAATCCGGATCGAACCCGTACTCTTTTCTCAATCTAACCACTACACCATGTATTATAAAAAATACACAAAATAATTAAATGTATAACAAAATTGAATTTCTAAGCTCATAGATAGTATCACCCGCATTAAAGCGTTAAATGTTATCTAAATTAAGATCGAAGTAGCGTCAGCAAATAAACAATTCAATGAAAAATTAATTAAACTTGACAATTGAGACGCGGTTTAGTGGTTCGCTGTTTTACGGGAAGGTCGCGGGTTCGATGTTGAAATGTTAATGAATCTGATAAATGTTTGTTAAGATTTTGTCAACAATAAGACAAACACGTATTTTACTTTTGATTGCTTCTTGACTGATTTACACAATGTCAAAACTGCCGTAGGTAAGTCGTATACTATCTACTGAGTAAATTAGGATTACCTTTTTCGAGAGAATATGCATTTTTTATCCTAAGTATAGTATACTATACTACTTAGTATATTCTGGTAGGTATTTCGAAGATATCTCTAATCATACACAATATTATTTTATAGATTTAAAGCGTAGAGTGAACAGGTACCTTCTAGGGAAGCGCGTTCCATCTTAGACCACATCTCAGCTTAACATCAGGCGAGATTGTGGTCAAGCGCTTCCCTATTACCAATAAAAAAAAAGATTATAGATTAAAGTTCCTTTAATTTAAATCTGCTTGACCTATTGTAATTGAAAGAAAATTGTACCTATTAGAAACGAGGATAAATAAAAACATTTTTCACTTCAATATTTATTTCCCATTTTGATTATATTTAACCAACAACAAAAAGAATGTGTGTATAGGTAGGTACCTAATAAATTAAAAATAATAGCTTCTCGGTATGTTTGTGTATATCAAAATACCACAAACCCGCAGGCGTGAGCTAGTCAATATTTATCTACCCTAATGACGTCACAGGTTATCTCAGTTTGTTCAGACATCCGTCGCGGTTATCAACAATACAGCCTCTAACTTGTCCCCTTACATAGCCTATCTTAATGTTACAACTTTTAACTTAACTTTACTTTGAAACAATGGCGTAAAATTTAATTACATCTGCGTCATTTGTGACGATTGTCGAATTATAACTCAAACTCAAACTCAAACTCAAACAGGCTTCTTTCAAAGCTCTCTTGAATTAATTATATATTTCTGCTTCTTTCTATATACTAACTTCCGTCCCCTATTTTATCCCCTTCAAATTTTTTGACAAAAAGTAGCTTAAGTCCTTCTCAAACATTCTATCTATCTCTATATCAAGGTACATAGTAATCTGCTCAGCGATTCAAGCTGAAAACGAAAAAAAAAAAACTTTATAAAGGCTGCATAAAATGTATGTTGTAATTTCTAATACGCAGTTAGTCTTTACATATTTTAGAGTGTTTCCTCCACGGATCGCGATGATAATATATCGTTGTTGCTGTAATACAAAGCAGATTTATTAAATTTTTGTTTCATTACAATGCGTGCAGTGTAACCATGTGTAACAGGCTTTAGAATAAGAAACTCTATCATAGTAAAAATTATAATAAAAGAATTTGCTGGATGCTGTCATAACTTCTTCAACTTTCTTTATGATAAGTAACTATCTGTGCCCTGCGAGCAAAAAAGCGCATAAACTTTCATCCATATAGAAAAAGAGTAGCCTACGATTGACCTCCTGGGTTCAACAATTTTCATCCAAATCAGTGCTATAATTTAGCTTGGAAAGCGTCACAAACTAACTTTCGCATTAACAATATTAGATGCACTTTCATACTAAGATAAAGCGCTTTACCAAAGAAACGAACAAACGCTCGCAAACAACGCTAAATCTATTAAGGTATATTAAAAGCGGCGTTTCGTAACAGATGAAATAACAAGCCCGTTACGAACAAATCCTTAATAACGGAGCGGGCAAACAGAGCCTGCATTTCATTTCACTGCCACTATTGTGTCGGATCCTATGAATGGTTTAAGGCGGCTTGCAGACGGATGGTTCACACGCGGCGATACTTTATTGCTTCTTAATAAGATACCATACGTCAAACGAATATAAATTTTTGGTACTATAAAGCATACGTAGCGACATGTTTACATTTAACTTTACCTATTGCATTTACCAAGTTCAACATTTTTGTACATATTATACTACTTACAGAAAAAATCTCAGGTTGTAGTAGAGATAAACTACGATAACATGGCGCGCCCCTCCAAATTACTGTTTCAATGTGTGTAGTGACATCCTTACGAAGGAGTTTGTATGTAGTTGTACGTATTCGTCTTTACTCGTACAGTACTCGTAATATCTCACTTATTACCAGATTTGTTGGTCAACTAATCATAAGTTGCCGAGCGCCCAAGACAACGCACGTGTCGTTTTCATAGAATACGTCAGTGCAGCGCCATTACTAATAATAATGAGCGATTAGAGCGTGACTAGTCGAGCAACAAATCCGTGGATTTGTTTTTGTTTGACGGCCGTCTCATTACGCACACATGCGTTGTGAATCTTGGTGGTGCATTGTAAATACTTTCACAAATACTTTCAAACGTTTTGAATTTTGGAGGGGCGCGCCATGTTATCGTAGTTTATCTCTACAGTCTTTTACTGGCCTACTATTTAATCACAACTGAACTATGAGAACCGATGAGGTTTGAGTACAAAAATATATCTATCATGAAAGAAGACTAATTTGAATTTTTGTTGCGAAAGAACTTACAAGGTGCAAAATAATGGACGTTTCACATGTGCAATGTACATCATAAACCATAAGAGCGCAAAGCCAAACTCAAACAAAAACTTCTCTAGAAAAACTAGCTTTTCTAATCAACACTCGCCGCGTCCAAATCGCACAAGGACAAAAACCTAAAAGTTTTTAAATCTCGCCGCTTTTTATTTTTTCGCCTGAAATTGGAATATTCGATGTATCGAGTTGAATTAATTAAATTTATCAAGAGTATCGCTCGTGGCCCTTTATTGTACGACAAAAAGCAAAAACGGTGAACCTTTTTTTAAATGTTTAAAATGTCACACTATTTTATTTTTTACGCCACATTTAATGTACAGAAATTCGACATATCCGTAAATCGCGGATGCATTCGTAATTTAAATAACATGTACGTATAGGTTTAAAATTTATTAAAAAATAAAATATAAATAATATTATTTTACGTCCGATTGGATAACGAAATTCACCTAATTAAACGTAACCCAGGTTATAGGTATCAGCCTTAGGTATCAGCCCACGAATTCGCGCATTTCACGCAAAACATAAACATAATAGGTTCAGTAGTTTTTGGGTATCGGGCCACAAACACAGAGATAAAATTATAATTACTACCTAACATTATATTATGTACCTAATATATATCTACACGTGCCATTTATAATAATATTCGCTGACGAATTGTTTGTAAACAACTCGGCTGTCATTTAATAAGATTGAATTGAAAATAATTCCTTATTTTGTGAACACTGTCAGCTATAACAAAGGAGTAGGCAATTTATTATACGATATTTAATTAGGATCTCAAAATAGATAATATTGTAGTGGGTGTAAGATTAAAAGGAATATGTATTAACAAATATACAATCTTTGTGTACTGTTTATAGTTTAATGATATATATATTATGAATGTATTTAAATAAATGAACGACTCAGCTTATTTTAATATTATTATGGAAGACAACTAAGTTATTTTTTTAACTATATACAAATAAATACCGTAATTCAAAATGTGTTTATTTCTATACTGTTGCATAACAAATTAGACAACAGCTATGTATTCTTCCAATGACTAAAAACGAATAAAAATAAATCTACACTTCAACAACTATTCAACAAAACACTATCAGAATAAAAAACTATTTATATTTTAAACAATTAAACAGCCTAATCCGTAAAATCGAAAAGCAAAAACATCAATATAACCTCAAAATGTAACCCGTACACTTTTCACTGTTAAATTTGTCCTTCAACGTAGCAAAGTTGCCAAAAATAAGAGCAAGTAACTCCATTGGACAGAGTTGCCAACTTAAAAAATGCGACTAATCTAGCCTTTTTGCCCGGCTCCGTCCACCAATGAGTTTGGGAAGCAAAAAGTATGGGTACGGTTGAAAGGGACGTTTTTTAGGGCTCTTGTCTATTGGCGTAATTGAATGTTGGTTTTATATTTTCAAAGTTTTATTTGAAAACTAGCTGAATCCTCCGGGTTTCTACAGTGTTGGAAATTTTACATAGGTATATATCAGAAAACTACACTCTATGTTAATTATATTGAAATTTTGATGTTTAAATAACTATTCATGAATAAAAAAACACTTATTATACTAACTCCTGAATGACTCATTTACACTAAAACTTTGAATAAATAAACACATGTCGCTAAATTTTAACATGCTCCTAAAATAATTAACAATGACAATATCCAATTTACAACACAGCAAAAACGCAACGTAACAGTAATAACTTAATTACCTAACACAGACATCAAGTAAAAACTACAATTTAATCACATTATACGATTCGTCAAAAATGTCCTAAACCGTCAACCACGTTAACCGTGGTTCAACTAACCCTCCGTTTAATTAAATCAATGATAAAGCACTGAGTCAGCAGTTTCCACCCCGAACATATATCTCACTTGTCATAGAATAATTGTATTAAAAATTATTTTTCTTTCGCATATGCTATGTTCATTGAGATTTGAAATAACAATGCGTATTTTGATTTTGATTGATGCGAGTTATTTTTCGACACATGCCCCCCTTTTAATGCACGGAAATTCTTTTTTTATTTAAAATGTAATCCTACTAATGTTATAAATAAGAAAATTTGTGAGTATGAATATAAATTTTCACGAAAAAACTGTTTCAAACTCAAACTCAAACATTCATTTATTCAATTAGACTACTATTTAGTAGCACTTTCGAATCGTCATTACATAATTATTTTTAACATTTACCACCGATTCGGAAAGCAGTATCTATGGAGAAGAACCGGCAAGAAACTCCATAGTTGCTCTTTTAAATTAATCATGTCGATATTACATAATATGTAACTTATATCTAAATACATAATATATCATAATATGCCAAAGAACTGTCCTGTGGTTTTTACGCGACAACCCTCCATGGGTTTTAATCGTCCATATATTCCTGAATACTGTAGTACGCTCTCTGAACTAGTA
>CAJQZM010040877.1:47048-70270 GCA_907164665.1 Colias nastes | reverse complement strand
CATATTATAGTCACTGGAAGGGGGTCTATAAACGCAAACAATAATATAACGCTCCAGCTCAACACAGGACAGTTCAATGGTCCGTTCTACAGAAAGACTAACAATGTCAGTTCGTTCTTTACATTTTACACTATCATGTACAAAAATAACAGAACCTCCGTGAATAGCCTGTGTCCTAAAGTATATACTTTTTACTTTGTAATTTTCAATATTTACTAACGACTGACATTGTTTAAGCCAATGTTCTGTTACACAAAATATTTTAATATTGTTATCATTCAGAAACAATTCTATTTCTAACAGTTTGCTAGCCAAGCCTTGAATATTTTGATGCACAATGGAAAAAGACTGCTTAGCTGTTGTCTTATATACTAGTTTAAATCTAGCTTAGGGCTAGATTGTCTGTCAACACTTAACCTAGGTTGATGTATATAATAACTACTACATAAAATTATAGTAGATTGATGGTCTGATACCGAACATGTACCAGACTGGTTAATATTATATGCTATTAACATAGCAAGTTCTCGCTTATATCTAGATGGCAGATACACTGTATTCTTTGTCAAAGTAAAAGATTTAATACATAAGTTAATGTCAAAGTAAATAAATGCATCACGATGATGATTTGTTAGGTTATACAATTTTAAATTCATATTATAAATTAATCTATTTTGTTCTTGTGTTAAACCAGGTAGGTATGGCAATGTACACAACATAAATTTACATTTAGTCTTACTACTAATATCTAACATTTTTTTAAATCCTACATCAATATCCTTATTATTTATATTTAAACTGTCCCCATATAATATAATTACAATATTATTCTTATTAAAGCTGAAATGATCCAGTGATTTGATTATATATTTAAATGAACTGTTAGGCGTACAAACATTAGTAACTTTAAGCCCTAAATTGTTAAGCATAGCGCCAAATCCCTGACCAATATTATCTGACAACACAATCAATTCCTGCTTTGAAAGGTGTTTAGTATTACTGGTTGAATTTGTGGTATTGGGTTTACCACTATGTATGTCTGTGTAGTCAGACTTATGGGGCGACGGTTGCTCATTGTCACTGTTTGAACACTGACATACATATTTATTGGTCAGCGAACATATTTATTGGTCAGTTTGACAGATTTGGATGAAACTTGACAGTCCCTAATATAGATTATATTATGTATATCAGAATAAATATCAAGTGAAAATAAAAAATACTGGATTTTACTCTGTCCGTGGATCAAACCGCGCGGCACAGCTAGTTATACAATAATTTTTCTTCTATGTCATAATTTGGTATTCAAGTCAAAAATAATATAAAAAAACGCTTACCTTTTGTCCCTATGATGTCAGACATGTAAAATAATCATAGTACAATTAGAAAACCTTAAATATATACCATTTAATATGTAACAATGGAGAAACTTGGCGAATAAATTTTCTTTGAATAATAGCTGTGTACAAAAGTGTGTATTTACATTGTTCTGTTTTTATATATAGTTTGTTATTACTTCGTGGTTAGGTAATAAGTTACCCTTTCGGTAAGTTACAAAGCCAAGTATAATGCTAAATTTTCTGCGTAATTTATGTAGAGATAATAATGAATAAATCTATAGAAAATAACATTGTATCCAGATATCAGATATTAAAAAGCTACCTTGCAAAAATACACACCTAAAATTTAAAACATGCGTTCAAAATTGTAATATCTTTTACCTTCGTGTGCCTATCATTTTCACAACTTCTAAGAACTCATTTAAATAGAAAATAGAAATTAATACTAATATTTTCCCTTTAAACAATCAAATTTATATCCACATATAGGTATTAAAAAACGTTCAAACACAAAGTCGGCCAATATTATTATATCGTTGTGCGGTCGAAGCCGATATCAAAATCCACTGAACAACCGATTTCTATGTTTTTATAACGATCCGACACCGTTGAGCGTTAGAGCAAAGACTTTACACACTGCGCATTGAATTTTAAATTAATTTTACTTAGAAACCACCTTTTGATTGATATTTTGCATTACACGAGCAAATGTTTTAAATGTTTAATTTACTTTACGCTGAAACGTTTAGAAGGAAAATTCTTCGAAATTAATTAATTATTAATTCATTTGTTACAGTAACTTAAGTAGGAACATAATATGATATTAAAAGAATAACCTATTCTGTAGCATTAATATAAAGACAAATTTACATCGCTTATTTTAGTCTCATTATGAATGATAATAATTTCAAATATTATTTTGCTAATTTGAAACGTAAAACAAAGACACTTTAAATAATACAAAAATGTGCGTAGTGTGTAAGCCAAGGTTTTCGTAAACTATTGTTATTCTTGAAACCTACCTGGCGGACAAACACACAAATTTAAGGGAATCATGGGTCTGTCCCTTCGCGTTAAGTGCGCTTCGATTGTCAACAAGCTTTATTTTAAAATATTATTAGCTTAGGGTTTTTTGAAGACAAACTTCTTTAGGCGCGTTGAGAGTAAAATTTAATGGTCGCGTCATAGCAATGCCGTCACGTCATGGAGGCGACGATTTTGTTATCTGTGAATCGTGCTAAAGAAGTTTTACTTCTGACACGTGTGCTCGGTACACACGCTCTTTTTTTAGTATTTGTTTTTTGAAATTTGAGTTTGTCGACTTTACTGCGTCCCAGTATCGCGATGTAACATTCGAATGTGCATTGTGAGGCGGTAACAATGATAAATTACACTGTTCCCACTGAAATACGTACGAGAAGACCCGTTGCATATTATTATACCTATAGATAAGAGTATATATGTACCTCTATGTAAAGTTAGATGTGTGATTATAAATTGTTAAAGCTCGTTTTTTATAGAGCGATTTCATGGAATTAAAATGTTTTATTTAACTTATTTAACGTTATATAATATTATTTCTAGTTTAATAAAATTATCTTACGGGCCCTGTGCTATCCCTAATAACATGAAATAAAAAATTGGTTATGTGCGAGTCAGACTCGCGACACTAAGGGTTCCGTACAAGGTTAATTTAGTTGTACTGGGCCCTAAAAATGAAATTAAAATATAATTATTTTGCTCTTAAATTGCTTGCGAATATACATATATATCTCGTCAATGTGTGTGTGTTTGTAATCCGTATAATAAAGCTATATTTCGTTAAAAAGCCGGTAACGCGATATCGAAAGGGGAAATTAAAATCGGCTTATCGTCTTATCTGATACATTAGATACATAACGCTAATTGTTTGCTAAATACATCCATTTGCTACGGCTTCGTCTGCGGTTTTCGTCGTGAGAATTTATATTGCATTTTTGTTTTTTATGTGTTACGGTTTTTAGGGTTGTGCTCGTCGGTTTTTGTGACAAGAGAAAATTGCTTCACAAGTCACCTTTACAATTCATGCACTCGTGTTTAACAAATAAATGTAATGCATTTTGTTTTTATCTTAATGTATAAGAACCTACCTACCTTTCTATTAATTTATTTATAGAATTTCTAAAAAAAGATTTAGAAAATGCAATTAAAACTCCTACATATAACGTTGTTTTGTCATATAATATTTACCATAATTATAATAGAGGTACTTATATGCTGAAATCAGTTCAAGTGTAGTTTTATTAATTTTCAGATCTAAATCTAAGAGCCAGTACTTAACCTTCTAACAGAATACACAGAAATCAACAATAATAAGTACCTAATAACTGATACCTATACATAATACAAAAATATCATTATTAAAATGCAAATCGCTGAAGCGATAGCCCCGTAAACAAGCGGTCAAAGGCGGATCTTAAATGAATCTCTAAGTTAACATCAAGTTTCGAACAGTAAAACTCAATATAACACTCAAACTCAAAGACAAATAGTCTCTGAAGAGGTCACTCGAGATCAGTTATTCTCTGATGAGCGGAGAGGTAGCGGGGCGATAATCTATACTAATCTATACTATACTAATATTATAAAGCTGAAGAGTTTGTTTGTTTGATTGTTTGTTTGTTTGTTTGTTTGTTTGTTTGTTTGTTTGTTTGTTTGAACGCGCTAATCTCGGGAACTACTGGTCCGATTTAAAAAAATCTTTCGGTGTTAGTAAGCTCATTTATCGAGGAAGGTTATAGGCTATATATCATCACGCTACAACCAACAGGAGCGAAGCCACGGGGGTGAAACCGCGGGGAGCAGCTAGTAATATTATAAAGCTGAAGTTTGTTCGTTTGAACGCGCTAATCTCGGGATCTACTGGTGCGATTTGAAAAATTCTTTCGGTGTTAGATAGCCCATTTATCGAGGAAGGCTATAGGCTATATATTATTACGCTAAGATCAACAGGAGCGGAGCCACGCGGGTTAAACAGCGGAGCGCAGCTAGTATTGTCATAAATGTTTAGAAAATAGTATGAATATTTAGTAGAGAATGATTTAAATTAACTGGAAGGTGAATAAGAGTAAAATTAAAGATTAAAATTTAAGAAATTAGATGAGCGAGCGACAGCAGAAGTGGTAAGATACAATCGACTAAATGAAAAACGAATGAATGGAGTTAAAAATAATTTCCAGTTTTGAATAATATATTATTTAGTTTAAATAATATTTTGGCTCTATTAGTTAATACTTTATAAGAAATTAGATAGCCTTATAACTACGCGAGACGAAAAAAGCAAATTAGCATTATTATCTGTGGTATTTCTATTTACTCATAATGTTACTGGTGTCGATTTTCATACATAATACAATATGCGACTTCTGACAGATTAGCTAAACAGAACGTATCTACAATGTGAAACTGACTAAAAATCTATTAATATTATTACTATTCCCTCACTCTAAAAGAACAATACGTTTACAACATTAACTCGCTCCCGCCTTCGCTCCGCTTCCACGCTCGCTTTGCTCAATTATCGCCACTAGTTAGCGTCGAGCTAAACGGTGGACAACTATCGACTTCAATTTGATCCGTTTTCATTATACTGCAGATAACAATACAAAGTTTACACTGAATAACTTTAAAACTTGCGACAGTTTATATATTTACATAGATATTTCATTGACGAGAATTTATAAGTTTTGACTTTCGACTTCAGCCGTGTTACATGATATTTTTAATTTGTAAGCAGTTTTAATGACGTTCTCTATTTGTGGTATTAAATTCCTGAAAAATGTGGAACTGTTTCCTAGATTGGCTGGAACAAACAGACAATCAGATATTTTACTACCTATACCATAATTTATTGTTATTTGAAATTAAGTAAATGTTAAAACAGTAAATTGAAACTTATAATTTAAAGATCTCAGTTAATAAGAAATAAATTTTTAAACCTCAACATAAAACAAAAAATATAAGTAAAGGTAACAAGTAAATACTTTCCAAAGATAGTTAACTCTTAAAATGTTAGCATAAAAATGATTCGCTTCTTACTCCAGTCGCCACTCGCTTCAACTTTGAAAAGTATGATAATACGAATGGCCGTGATTTTTTTAACTTAAACTGTAAACTTTTATCGGTTCAACTTGAGTCATTTTAATATTTTCCATTCGTTATCCCTTTAACTTGTAATAATGGCAATTCATAGCTAGTGTTGTACACGAGGTTTCGTTTGATATTTTATTATTATGTTATTTAACACTACAGCGCACGCGCCCTTTTTTTTTACATGGTTGCTCGCGTGCTCTACCATAGTAGAAAACTGTATTTGAAATATTAAAAAAATGGGTGGTCCTAAAATGATAATACTCAGTAATATTAAACTTTTAATTATTGTAACAAATAATTATAGAAAAAAATAAAATTTTAATAGCATATAATTAAAATTAGGATCAAATTATGAGATCAAGAAAATAATCAACATTTTTGGCAAGTTTGAGATCAGCTCAAAAAAAACAACTTCTAATAAGCGATGACCGACTTATTGGCCATCATCCTGACATTCAATACAGACCACAACTTGGTGATCAGGACAAATCCATCTGGTACATCGCTTACACCATTTTTTCGAGCTCGGGAGCACAGGCAAAATTTGCCTACTCTTCTCATTTTTTTGAGGATCATGACGTATTGGTACCTCATCTACGTGACCCAAAAGCTATTTAGTTTTATTTTTTAATTGGCGGGGAAGGTTTTCGACTATCAATCTTCTTGCCATGAGGGGTTTCACCAGCTCGTACGAAAGATCGTAAAGAAAATTACGTCTCAAAATTCTTTCTTGGCCTTTGTTTAGTTGGTGGATTATCAAGGCATTTATGAATCGGATGTTTTGAGATCTTGCCCGGGTTGCTGAAGGACATGTTTTACTCCAGCGTGTTCCATTTCGAGATACATAAATGTCATCACGTGTATTGTTTTGGACAAGTTCAGAAAGAGGCGTGTCATCTTCAGATGATGATGCATGATTTTCACTTACAGCTTCCTGCATCTGATTCCTATCTTCCTGTTCCATTGGTTGTACATATACTTCCCCATCGTCCGAGTCACTTTGGATCACTTCCTCGTCCTCTAATTCTTCGTTCAGCTATCACGCGCGCCTACAATACGGGGTCCATTTTTTCGCTATAGCAAAGAAATATTAATTATTAAATACATCATAACACACGAAATAGTAATGCAACTGTACATAGTTAAATTTTAAAATTTAAATCATTCAATGTCCATTGATAATAATTTAAAAAACCCAAAAAAGAAAGTTTTACTTACCTTCAGTTTTATTACACCAATACTCGCATGTACTACTATAGTAGAAGCCGAACTTTGACACTTCATAACAGGAACATGCGCTTACGTTGCAAATATGCACCATACTAATCCGTTTGGCAATTTTGTTGACTTAGCTTATCTGGGAGCGGGGGGGGTTAGGTGTAAGAATGAATGAATGGCGGTGAAATAAGTAAGTGCGTTCTACTATAGTAGAACGCGCGTGCACTGTAGTGTTAAGTAGGTATAGGTACAATTAGCTATATTAAAAAAAAATCTGATAGTTTTTAATCTGTTGATTTAGATGTTAGAAGTGAAACTTCTTTTGCAAGATTCAAAGATCGTCGCCTTACTCCATGACTTGACGGTATTAGCATGACGCGACCTTGAAATATTACTCTCAACGCGTAAAGAAAACTTCAAAAACTTTTGACAAAGCAATATAAATTAAAATTCATAATACACGCAACATTTCTTAAAATTCCTCGGCCTCCCAAGGCGTTATGAATTTTGGCGGGAATTTGCAATTTGCGCGCGAATTTTATAATTCCGGGGCAGTATCTACCCTTCTCGTTCCGGGACAATCTGTCCGTTTAAGCGTATTAACTTAAATATTTGAACGAGGTCGAAAGGTCGCTCGTGAGTTTATGTCTTCGTGCCTCGTTTGCATAACTCGACTAATTTGGTGATTTTTCTATAGGGAATAGTAAATTTCCACGATATTTCATTTTATAGTGATTTGTATAAAATTGTTTCAAATTTTTCAAATTTCAAATTATTTATTTCTTTCCTTTTATTAGGTCTTAAACAAATTTGTGATTGGAACACTCCTAGTAAGCAAATAAAATGCTTGTGTCAGGAGGTTCCGCTCTTCCTTAACACTATTACAGAAACAGAAATAAAACAATATGAATGAATACAATGCAAAAACATAAAAGAAAAGAAAGAATTTAATAAAATCTCTGTGTGTGGATGTATGATTTAATGACAAACAATCTGTGATATATGCAATATTATACAATTACAAATAAAGTTCTTGTTTCGAAATAATACAATTTATAATACAACTTTACCTAGAGCTCTAATTACAAAAAAATATATTCTAGTATGTACCGTTATCATTTGAAACAAACATAAAATACACGTAATACAAGTGATAAGACGAGTCCATAAAAGTTGTGTTATGGTTGATCTGAGTGCACATTAGAGGGTCATTATTATAAACTTAGTGGTGTAGCACTTATAGAAAATATGTGTAAGTTATGTTGACTTTAATCACATTTACAACACATTAGTTTTTCACTCATATATAAGTAACTGCAGGTAAATTACTACATCCGATAAAACCGTCATCTGCCTGTTTGTTTGTCTTATAATCTCGATAAACAAGCGTTCAAAATACTATATATACTAATAAAAATTATAAAACTGAGTTTGTTTGTTTGCTTGGACGCGCTAATCTCAAGAACCACGCGTTCGATTAGAAAAATTATTTCACTGTTTGATAGTCCATTCATTGAGGAAGGCTTTAGGCTTTATATATCATCACGCCAAGACCAAAAGGAGCGGAGCAATTAGGTTAAAACCGCGGTGAAGAGCGTGTGTTTAATATTAACAACTAACTTCTGTCTTTCTTTCCAGTAACTAGCCAGTCACTGTCAAACGCAACCTAAGTCAAGTGGCCGGGATTGCCCGGGATCTCGAAGCTGATGGACTGAACGCATTAATGGGACACCTTACAGTACTTACCGGGATACGAGAGCCTTTCCCGGGTAATTACGTTTTGACGTTGTGAGATATAACGTGATACATGCTGATCAATTCTTTGTTACTGGCTTGAAAATATGCCAATACAAACTGTCATCAATAGCTATGCTAAATTTAATACGATCTTACTATGTCTATGCTAAAAAGATATCCCAATACTATCTGTTTTTAAGTGCAAGAATAACTTAAATATTTTCTTATATACTTTCGCGATAAAATAATAGTTGGATCTATACCTAGTAGGATCTGTACATAGGTATACATTATGTGTCTCCGGTTGTTTAGTATTTCAGTCTAGCGTCCATGTACTGCGATGATACATTTATCATTGCTTGGTATCATAGTGTAGATTTATCAAATGTGTTTCAGGGCAAAGCAAATTCGTTGGAATGAAGCCGAATTTCACTTACGATCCTAGTATACAATTTTATATGCATACATAGTTGCTTCTAATAATAATCTATAAAGTATTAACTACCTATGTTATATAATATATTATACTAGCCCTAGCTACTAGCCCCCTAGCTTCGTATGGGTGCAATAATGCATGTATTATTCATATGTAAACCTTCCCCTATAATCACTCTATCTTTTAAATTAAAACGCATGAAAATCGGTTCCGTAATTTTCAAAGATCTAAGCATACATTACGACTGTTCTATATAGTGAAGACAATGCACAAGAACTAAGATCGAACCTGTAACCCTTCTCTACATAACCTTTACCATTTGTGACACAACGAGGTAAATAAACTTATACCACATATTTTCAAACCTTCATGCTCATTAGGCATGCCGCTTGACGGTCTAATAATAACTTTATTGTTTAGAACTTTCTCCACGATTTGACCTCAAGATAACTTATTGATATTTATGTTTGATTTACTTAGTTCGTTACAAATATTTTCACTAATCAAGGTATGTAATAACAGAGAAAGCTTCTACATAGTATAAAACAAAGTCGCTTTCTCTGTCCTTATGTCCCTATGTCCCTTTGTATGCTTAAATCTTTAAAACTACGCAACGGATTTTGATTCGGTTTTTTTGATAGATAGAGTGATTCAAGAGGAAGGTTTTAGTATATAATTTATTAGGTATTAGACAAAGCGGGCGAAGCCGCGGGCGGAAAGCTGGTTTTAAAATAAAATTGAACTATTTACCAACGATAGAGTACACAACATCTATCTAGTAATCTAGGGTTACTTACTTCTTTTAAACGGACTTCCGTATCTTATGATATTTTGGTATACATCCGTCGTATATTTTAGTAATAAAAAAGTAGGTTTGTAGTTTGTTCGTCCATCGATTACTACTAAATCATAAAACCATCATAAAGCATTCAATACAGAATGTCGTAAGCATTAAAAACGCATTTAGGAAAGTGGAAATCCGCCCCATATTGTGTTTTATATTGTGTTTAATTTAGCATAAACATTTCTATGAAGTCTAGTAGATAAGTAAGGGAATTTGAACTTAATTGTTGGTAAAAACTTTTATAAATATAAATTGCATGTAAGAGAAACAGAATAATAAGCATTGTTATGTACACAACATCGTAGTCATTTAATTTTATTGTTCAAGCAGCAAAAACCTTAACATAGTCAATCATTTTTCATTTAAATGTGTATAAAAATAACTAAGAATGAATTTTAGAAGTTTGTATGTATTTAAATAAAAATATTCTTAAAATATCTTAGCGGATGAGTACGAATGTTTTCTCCATTTCCATTGCTGTGATTTTTACCTGAAACAAACAAGAATAAATATTAGATACATTTCGTATTATACAAGTAAAAAATGTACATTGTATGACTTAAATATTAATATGTATTAATATTTAAGTCATACAATGTAGAGCACATTATATTACCTACTAGCTCTCCGCCCGCGGCTTCGCCCGCTTTGTCTAAAACCTAATAAATCAAATACTAAAACCTTCCTCTTGAATCACTCTATCTATTAAAAAACTGCATCAAAATCCGATGCGTAGTTTTAAAGATTTAAGCATACAAAGGGACATAGGGACAGAGAAAGCGACCTTGTTTTATACTATGTAGTGATAATATTTTAAAGCAATAGGTCCTATGGTCCTATATTACAGCGCTGATTTGACAAATACAAAAAAGAAAGAGCTTTTCTACCACTCTGTGATATAAAATCTAACAAACTAAGATCCTAACTTTTCAATTACATTGTCATATGCATTAAATAGTACATACACACAAACAATTGAACCTCTTTATAGTTAAATTCAATCATATCTTGTTAGCGTATCAATTATCCAATTATGAAGCTTCGTACACGAGTTCCCACGGTTATTCCTATCTAGTGTTTATTTAGTCTAGAAAATAGACCTAAATTATACGCTCGTTAATTACTCTAGATATCGTATCATACACTGACTAATTTGTTTTAGTTATTTGTTGAATGATTACTTTTAATTGGAGTGAGAATAATGTTAGTGAAAAAGGTGTATCTATGATTTAAACTTTTTTAAATACCTATATACGTAGTTAACGTAATTTTTAACTAGGTACTGATTAGAAAAAGGCTTTCAAAATCTACCCCATTTGTAATATCTAAAAAGGCAGATATAATGTACATCCTGTAAACATTATAACAATCGTTTATTACTTTCATATCTTTTATAATAATGCCTTTTTATAAGAATAAAATAAACAAATAAAAACCACCTTCATTTTACCCGCGCAATCTCAGTTTTATAATAAATGCCTATTTACAAGAATAAAACAAACAATTAAAAATATAACCTTCATTATACGCGCGCAAAATCACAGAACAATTATTTCTGTGAAAAAATTAACATTATGTTTATAAACTTCAATGTTTGAATAACACACAGTAAACATACAATTTAAACAAATAGGACTGGGAATAAATACGAATGTAAATGAGAAGAGACTTATTTATAGATCTTCATAAACATTTCATGATTACTGTCCTAACCGTTTAGCAAGTAACCATTGTCACTGTGAAATCACTGTTATTTATAACAACTGCTATTTCAATGTTATAAGTTATAACGCAATTAAATATTTACTATGATAAGTCAAATAATTAGTAGCAGGTCGTTAGTAATTTTACTTTTAATACCAAAACTGTCTAAATTTTAATTAAATTTTCGAATTAAAATTTTCAATATTCTATCTTTAATAAAAAAGGGTAACCAACCAACGAATATAACATGATATATTATAAACCAAGACGTCCATTCCCATATTATATCGATAAAATTTAGTTTTTAAAATAATCTATACTACAACTACATATACAAATTAAACATTTTGAAATGAATATCTTAACCAAAAATCACAACATCGTGTGACACGCGCGTGAAATAACAGTGACTTTCCTGAAAAAAGAACAGTTACTAAAAATAACATTCTCTGGTTATTGTTGTCATGTAACATGGACTGTTATGAAATCTCTCTCATATAAATTCCTTACATTTATATTTTAATAGATAATAAAAGGCTACAATGTAAGAAGTATGTTATTATTTTTATGTGCAGCTTGTTGGCAATAATGAAAGAGCGTTTAACAAGGCAAATAAAAATAATATAATGGTTCATTAAAAGAAATAACGTAACTAATATTTTAAAGCTACCAGATTTCATTTGTTGTTTTTGTGTCGCTATTATGTACCTATATCGATTAAAATAACTGTTAAAAATCATCTCTACAACATAAAGTATATTTTATTTAGACTGGAGGAGGATACTCTACAGTGCATAATCTTATGTCTTTTTGGGATGTATTTAAGCATAGCTTCTATCGCGGGCCTTTAGCGCGGGGACCGAATCCAGAAATTCCGTAACGAAAAAAAACCCCACACTCTCCACTCCGACGGGCACGGAGGTGTGGCTTGAGCCTTGAAGGCATGCTAAGCAATAGCTTCACCGCGGCAGTCCCCGAGTGCCACACGTCTTTTTTTAATCTAATTCTCTGATCGATTTTCTTTACTTATTCATCACTGGGAATCGAACCCTGGACTTTCTCTCCTACGTTAATGTTTTAACCACTGTACCTTCAATCTTAGAACTTACTTGTTACATAATTACTGATATCTATTTACTTTATCCTAGTATTTATCTTAAGCTCGTATCTTGCTATCCCATTTAGAGTTCAATCCCATCTGATCCCACTGATTATATCAACTGATACGGTTTAATTATTCGAGAGGTGTATAAGGTAACTTGAGTTGAATTCTGTTATTAAGGTAACTTGAGTTAATTCATGTTATATCTGTGTGCAAAGTTTCATCGAAATGGGTTCAGCATTTTTACTTCCCCAAAGCCACCTTTTTTGTTTTAGAAATTGTTACGGTTGATGATCTTCAAATATAAATAAGTTCAGAATCTATGTTAGCGTTATTGAAAATCCGTTCACAAAAAAAAAAAAACAACAATAGGTACATGAATAATAATATGCAGTAGGTATATTCCTTTTTCCGAATTCAGCTACATTCTAAATCTAATCAATTAAAAAAGAGCAGTACCGGATTGAAACACCCTGTATACTGTTTTTGGAAGACACTGTCACTTCAACAAATGACCAACACAACGATTTTTTCAAGCAAGCGAAGTGACATTCCAAATTACGGTGAAATAAACGGAAAGAGCCTCTGTGAAGTAATTTTGTTTTATACAGGGTGTGTGCAGAAACAGAATAATTTGACTTGGAATAAGGTATCCAAATAATATTCAAACTCATCTCTATAAACATATTGTTTATGATTTAATTTGTTTTATCAGCACTAATATGTTTGTAATATCGATTCTACGGAGAAAAATTGGTGAAAAACGTTATAATTTTTTTAAGTAATTTTGTCCATAATATACAAATTCGATAAAATTTTAAGAAACTGGCTGCTTTACTATGTGATGTACTAATGATATTATTCAACAGTTTTTTGTTTTAAACTTTGGTTATTATTAGGGCTGATTTTTCAATCCTTGGTTAAAACTTATTCGACGAATAATGTTTAAAAATACCATTTTAAAAACGTATTCTAATTGTCTGTATTTCACAGTTTACGTGACATTTTAATATTATCGTGTAATACTTTATTGGACGGATAAGTTTTAACCAAGCATTGAAAAATCGGCCCTTAAAGTTCTAAATAATCACACTACACGAGCCTGTTTATACATAATAGACTCTGTTTACATATAATTAAAGTTCGGTTACCTATCTTAATCTCGAATTTTAATATTCCGAATATCATAATCCAGAAAACGTTTGGACATTTTTTCATAACCCCGAATTTTAAAATTTCGAAGTTTTGTTTGCCATATAATCGCAACTCCGAATTTCATTTGCCCATTTCTTCATTTGTACGACGTTTTACAATCCAGACGAATGAGTTCCAGACATACAAAATCTAAATGCACAAAATCCAGATGACCGTAATCCATATGCACGAAAGCCAGATTTTTAAAACACAAATTTTTGAAATACAGTTATTTGATATCCAGACAAACAATGTCCAGATTTTTGAAATTCAAATAAACGATATCCAGAAAAACGAAATCCTTCCAGGGGGTCGCAGCACGAACCTAACCTAACCTACTGAAATGATTTTAACACTTAAACCTTTCTGTAATGGGTAAATAAAACAATAGCGAGTCGGTTCTGGCACTCGCCGGCCGCTCGGCACGCTCGCTTCGCTCGCTCGGCTCGTGCGTGGGGGTCGCAGTTCAAACCTAACCTAACCTACTGAGTCGAATTTCACACTTAAACCTGTCTGTAATGGGCAAGTAAAACAATAACGAGTCAGTTCTAGCACTCGCCGGCCGCTGCCGCGGCACGCTCGCTTCGCTCGCTCGGCTCGTGCGAGGGGGTCGCAGTTCAAACCTAACCTAACCTACTGAGTCGAATTTGACACTTAAACCTGTCTGTAATGGGCAAGTAAAACAATACCGAATCAGTTCTAGCACTCGCCGGCGGCTGCCGCGGCACGCTCGCTTCGCTCGCTCGGCTCGTGCGTGGGGGTCGCAGTTCAAACCTAACCTAACCTACTGAGTCGAATTTCACACTTAAACTTGTCTGTAATGGGCAAGTAAAACAATAACGAGTCAGTTCTAGCACTCGCCGGCCGCTGCCGCGGCACGCTCGCTTCGCTCGCTCGGCTCGTGCGTGGGGGTCGCAGTTCAAACCTAACCTAACCTACTGAGTCGAATTTGACACTTAAAACTGTTTGTAATGGGCAAGTAAAACAATAGCGAGTCAGTTCTAGCGTGGGGGTCGTAGTTCAAACCTAACCTACTGAGTCGACTTTGACACTAAAACCGGTCTGTAATGGACAAGTAAAACAATAAATTTTCTTACTGACAATGTTTATTTTCAGTCGATAGTAAAGGTATAATCACGATTGTATGGAAATCAAATAAAAAGATTATGAAAATCTGGCAATAGTTTATCTGTTATACGATTATATGGGAACCAAATAAAAAGATTATGAAAATTTGGCAATAGTTTATTTGGAAAATGGTACGATGGGAAACAAAAAAAAGTATTCTGAGAATCTGGTATAATGAGATCTGGATTATGAGAATACGGGAAACAAAAAAATACTTTTTAAAAATCTGGTTTTGGTGCATCTGGAAATTGATTCATCTGGGAAATTAAAAAAGGAATTTTAAAAATTTGTCATTCATTACATCTGTCTTTTAAAAGTTCTAACAACCGTTTTCGGGGTTTTAAGATTCGGGTAATAGAAATTCGAGTTTTTAATAGGTTACCTTAAAGTTCCTATCACATTGGCTCAATATTGACTTGCGGATTAGAGACTGTATTGGTTGACTCACTCGCTATTTGCGTTAAATTATACTGTTTGAGGGTAGTTATAGATTATATGATTAAACAGAGATATTATCTTGAATCATAGGTGTGGATTTAATTCATTAAATAATGTTATGCTGATTATTTTACGAGTAAACATGAAGGTTTTTTTTTGAAAAGTTGTGAATTACATTTATGATATGATAGTTTGATTTTAAAAATCTTTTTGTTTGAACGCGCTAATCACGGCAACTACTGGATCGATTTCTAAAATTATTTCACCGCCACATATCCAAATGTACGTCAACGTTATCCCTAACTGACAAAGGCTATATTGTGTCTACCACGGGTGAAAGCGGACGAATAAGAATAGAAAATGCAAAGAAACAACGTTTTACAGTTTACAATAAATTAATAGTTTTATTAACCACTAGCTGCTCCGCGCGGTTTCACCCCCGTGGCTCCACTCCTGTAGGTCCTAGCGTGATGATATATAGCCTATAGCTTTCCTCGATAAATGAGCTATCTAACACCGAAAGAATTTTTCAAATCGGACCAGTAGTTCCCGAGATTAGCGCGTTCAAACAAACAAAGAAACAAACTCTTCAGCTTTATAATATTAGTATAGATAAAAAGAAGATAAAATATAGCATTTAAATTTTAGCTTTATAACATCAACGGTAAAGTTTATCGAAAACGTCAGTTTAAACTCCAGTATAAAATTATAAACATTGATCTTGCAATGAATCTACGAACATGAATATAAGGCATAAGCTATCGATTATAATAGAAATTTGCATAATTTATTAAATCCCAGGAATTAACGTGTATTCTGTTCCAAATACGTGGTTGCATTGCACAGGGTTGAATGACCTGATTAACTATCGGAGGGCTAAATTTCGTTATTAGTTCAGTTGTTTTGTGATTGTGTAAAGAAATTATAAATATACAAACATAGGATGGATACCATAGCTGTAAGGTAACAGCTTTCGACAAATTATGATAATGGGGTTATTTTGAAAATTTGTCGATGTTAAAGGGGTATAAAATATAAAACAAACAATGTGTTTTCAATTTGTCGATTCCTTTAAATAATTATAATTACGAAATTCATTTAAATTAAATATAGCGTAAAATAACAAAGAACATTATCAAAAAAGGTGTATAATTTTATTTTTCCACAAAATCATATCAGTAACAACACAAACTAATATGTGTTGTAGTTTATTCATTACTAGCGGTCCGCCCCGGCTTCGCCCGTGGTACCTACATGTTTACGTTTATTTTCATAAGCACCATCCTCGTACTTCAAGGAATAGATTCCGCAGAGCACGCGATGACAGAATTTTTATTAAGGAATTTTTTACACCTTGGGTTACATTATTGAATTTTTGGTAAGGATCTCTAATTTTTTTGAAAATGCAATATAGCCTATGTTGCTCAGTGAAGATGCAGCTTTCTAATGGTGAAAGAATTTTTGAAATCGGTCCAGTAGAAACTGAAACCCATACATACATACATACAAACCTTTCCTCTTTATAATATTAGTATAGATTTACAACATAACCTAATACGGAACAGCAAACTTAGTGATAAGATCTCTCGTCAATACCCATCAGTATCAAACCGTATTACAGAGAATATCGAATTATCCTTCTAGAAACTAGTATTTAGCCCGGTTCTGTCTGAGTTGAAATAACAGTAACTTTATGTACTAATTTAATTTATTTTTCTGTATCTGCGTGTATCAAATCTTTTAATATTTTAGTGAAGAAAATTACCTTACTTCGTAGTACATGTTTAAGAATTTTACTAGATTTTAGTTTATGAGTTTTTTTGTGTTATAGGTATGTTGTTATCATGAAAGTTCATATAGGTAACTAGAAACTTCCATTTAATTATCTAATTAACTTGTGAATTCAAGAAAAATTTACATTTATTAGAACAATACAGATGTGAATTTATTATTATTTTACTCTTTAAGTACAACTAAACATTGCATTTATAAGTTTCCAGTGAGAATAGAAACCTAAACCGATTTTAATATAAATCTAAGATGATTAATTAAACTTCAACCTGAAACATACAATAACAACTAAAACTGTCAAAGTTGTTTCCATTTAATCTTATTTCTTGCTGTTACACTATTCCGGAGCAACAGATCAACCGACCTTCTAAAATTTTCTAACCTCAATAAAAGTACGACAAACTGTTTTTGTCCGTTCTGACCCAATTTCGAAAACGGCGGAACAAATTTTAATGTCGTTGATGTTTTTATATCTAATGTATGGTGTAGTTCGATCGTTATTTCTGGCTTATAATTGATTGGTGATAGTTTTATTATCTTATATGTAGGTTATAGGTGCCTATATTTTAGTTTTAATAAGTTTTTAAGGGTCATCCGATATGTTATTTCTTATCATCTAGGTCGTTATTGCTCAATAAATATTTTTTTGTTTTATATAAATCCACTAAATTAATTATGATATGTGGCATTTACAGAGAAGATTGTCAAGTGCAATATGATATGTGGCATTTACAATGTCAAGTGCAATGTCTATGTAGTTGTTACTTTATTTATCAAAACCTTAAATACCTTCATCTCTATGAACTCTACATTCCAATCTAAAGTATTCCATTCAACAATTGATACGTATTTCAAATTACCCCGCATACGTCAAGCACACTCGCCAACTAACAACTGCAGTATAAAAACGCATAGAACAAAGGGCAGCGAGCGCGCGGTGGGTATTGCGAGCAATCACGGTCGCTACGCAACAATATGGAGGATGACAGTTCGTATCCGCGTAGTGGCAATCACTTAGCTTCGCCTGGGGACGCTCAATGGATGAATAGATATATTAAATAGCTGGTGCACGCTGCTTGTGCTGAATTTTTAACACATTTCCTCGGTGTGGCTGTTCTGATCTGGGATGTAGATATAAGGATTGGAAGATATTTGGCAATTCGATTTGATAATAGTTATTGGGCATAAATTTGAATATGCTTAAAAGCTATAACTTAGTTATGAATAATTAAAGTTTGCTCTTCTTCAGTTCATCTCTCTTATCAGATGACTATAACTATGTACTTAAAACAATATTAACGTTTTTTCATACTTTCCTATAAACATATATTTTTAAAAGCTCACTTTTTACATTATTCTCAATAACTACATATATAAATGATTAAAGCACACAATTGACTTTATAAACATGATCTCAAATAATACTCTAGTACCTTTTAAATGGTAATATTGACCGAAATCCAAACGGGTTCCCGATCGCAAACATGTAAAGAAAATTGGACAAACGAAAGGAGAATACGAAAAAATATTCAAATACTCGTATGTATCAATAGCCCAAACCTGAAGTCAGTTTGAATGTAAATCAATACGTTCAGAAACTAACCAAATTACACCGATACCGCACGATAAGGTACAATTGATATTTGAATAATTTACTATTCAATAAGCCGAAATTTGGAAACTAAAGGTATCACTTTATACAACCTATAGCCAATTTGTTACCCTACCACACAGACGATCGTGGTCATATTGAAATTCCTCGAAACACGTTCCGATTGTGGCAATCCTCGTGCGTTGTTAGTATTCCATTGCGTGTTATTTTCGTGTGCGACTTTAAGACTGAGTAACTGGGCGCGCAATGTACTTCGATAATGGAGATAGGGCTGTCGATATCTGAGTTGTTATTTAGACGGTGGATGTCGGGGCTAAGCCGCCGCAAATGACCCAAAGGCCCAGCGGTGGTGTATTGATTGCAGATTATGCTGTTAACTCGCCAGTATTAGCGCACTATAAATTGGTGAGGGTTTTCATCAGCTACCCGCAACGAAGTACTCTTTGATAACGGTATAGTCGTTTTGTGGGTTTAGTAACTGTATACGTGTCTGAAACTTTTTTGATATGGAAGCGTTTTCAATGAATAAACTGCATTCAATTTTGAAACAGTTTTATTCAATGGGAAATTGTAAGTTTTGACGTTTCTTATTTAATTAATTAGATCTATTCTACTGATGTTAAAATAGTAATTCAAAGCTATGTAATACCTTAAATACATAATAAACTTTTGCTTAGTTTTGAGTTAAACATTAAAGTATGATTCTGTAGGTCCTTTTACGTAGGAATAAATTAATTTAATTTAATAAAAACATTACTAGGCAAATTTTTATCAAGGGTCTGAACTATTCATATAATCAACCCTTAGCCTTAGAGTCTTTAATGAAAACGTCTTTAAAAACTTTATAAAGTGATATAATAAAATCTCTGGATCGATTTCTATAATCTCTTCTTCTAAGTTTGTAAGTTTAAGAGTAATAATAATTAAGTTGAGTAGACTACTTATGATGTTTCATGTAAATAAGTGTTATTTAACTGTGATCAATTGTAAATTAATATGGTATGTTTGTTTATGCGTCTCTATCTTGACTCTAAGCTTTCAATATTAATTTTTTTACTTCCTCGCTGTGTGTTATACTTCCTTAAGTCGAATGACTGGAAAATGAAATCACAGGACCTTCTATTAATAATTAACCATTCTAATGCAATAAAAATAACGTCATTAGAAATAAAAGAAATCTCATTAAAAATTAATAACACAAATGTTTTCACAAACAAACAATTGACAACATTTCAAAATTTTAAGCTACTTATTTTTTTATTTTAATGAAAACTAGATCAAAAATTATGATACATATATTTTTTGCTTTTTCTAAATATGGAAGTTTTCATTCATCTTTTTGAGTTTTAAAATCATCTCATTCTAAAATGTCGTAAGCGCCAAATGACGTCATACATACGGAGGAATACATTTTTTCCTTTGCCACATACCTAGTTTAAATTAAAAAAAAATCTTGACAGTTGACATTTTGGCACATTTGTCACTTTGATTCGTCAAGCTTTGTAAATATTGTTATTTGTTATTTGCTGATCCAAATTTTAAACAAAAGAAACTTATTCACAAGTACTGATGATGATGACTTTATGCAGGATTTGTTAAGGGGTGCTGAAAATTTCTGGGAAACAAATATACTATCCCAAAAACGTTGGAAAGTGTTAAATAAATACAACTTTTAGTAAGTAAACAAAGTCTTTTATTTCAAGAAAATTATGAACACTATAGGCACTATTTGTATTATATAAATGAATTGGTCCAACTCCAATCAAACAAACATCACGCTAATGAGATTAAATTAGAAAACCAAAACACAATAACACGATTTAAAAGTTTGTTGACATGAATAATTCACAAAAATGACATTAATATGAAATTTGACACATGCCATACCCTGTAAATGTCAGTGATAGTTTTTTTTTACTTTTTTTAAATTAGGCTAAGGCGCATTTTTATTCCTCCGTATGTATGACGTCATCATCACATTTATCGTTTTTATCTATTTTCTCTTAAAATATGCGATTAAAAAATGAAATAATATTTTTTCTGTAATCGCAAGAGCAAAATAAAGAAACAGTTTTTTTCTTTCATGGCCTTATAAAAAATGAAATGTTGTCAATTCCATGTATAAACACTACTAATATTAATACGTAAAATCCAAGGAAACGCTAACATAGCCCCACATACCGGACCGCTGGTCGGATATAATATTCCTTTGAGTTGGAACATTCTAGAACGCTAAGCACTAAAAGGATAAATGTGTGCAGAATAAATATCCAAATGTACTAAATATATATTAATAACATCGGATAAACTGGTTGTGTTATACAGTTGAAGATAAATCTCGGTATGAAATAATTTTAGTTTTATAAACGATTTCGATGCTTTATTTTAATGTTAATTTTATCAAAATCGTTTCAGCTTTCAACAACTAACGTGTTATAATGCAACCAATTTTCAAACTGTATTTGAATTTTACGAAAAATATAATACAAAGAACGTACCAATAATTAAATTAATAATCTAAAATCACCCTTCGTTGCAGACTGTACCTGGCAATTTTACTTTTTCACGTACCCTTATTACGCAGTCTAAATCAAATTTGGAATTTCGAATATCACTAAAGAGCGTTGATTGGCAGACGGGGTGGAGGGGGAAGCATAAGACCCCATGTATGCATGTTTTATAATCAGTATTGTGCGAACCGCGCTGCCGTGTAGACGTCTAGGCGTTTTATTGGTTAGCGAGAACGGGCGATTTAAAATGAGAATATGCAATGAGGTATCGATTTATGGAGACGGGATAAGGCGTTCTGAATAATTTGTATTAAGCTTCCAGTCTGGTGTTAGTGATGATTTAATATTCGCCGAACTATAGCAATACTGAATTAACTAAAGCACCTCTACTATTTCTATTCGGCTTCGTGGAATTTTGATGAGTGGGGTTGTTTGACGTAATTCTCATACTTGTCACAACTTGGTAACTAATTTAAATATTTTAGTCATCAGAGATGTAAACACTTTAATTAATTAACAGGTTTATGATGTCTGTATAAAATTTTTGTTTTAATTATAGGTACGGACTACGGTATTAGTAATATTTGTATTCATTTTCTTAAACATAATATTTTGGTTAATTAATGTAGAGAAACGTCGTTTTTTAAATTATTCATTTTTAGTAACTGGAGTCGATTAAAATTGGTAGACACTTTGCGTTAATAATTCTCTAGAGTAAATAAAAGTCGTATCGTATAATTAATAATTGTGCTAAATATTCCCTTTCATACAGTAAATAATAATCCATCAAAACACACCTACACGTAATCCATACTAATATTACTCTGTCTGTCTGTCTGTTACTCAATCACGCCTAAACTACTGAACCAATTTTCAGGAGATATTTTGATACCCGAGAAAGGACATTTAGGCTACTTTTTACCCCGGGACATAGGATAGGTTTTATCCCGGAAATCCCACGGGAACGGGAACTATGCGGATTTTTCTTTGACTGCGCGGGCGAAGCCGCGGGCGGAAACCTAGTACGAAATAAATCCGCTTCACAAGTACGAAATAAACAGCTCCATTTATTATCTAATAACGTTAAGTCAGAAATATAAATTAACACAAGATATGAAAGTTTTAAGCTCACTTCATACGAATACGGATTTCCATTAAAACTTATCTAATATAGCGTATAACTAGTTTGATCTATTGTGGAATAACTTCGCGTTTTGTATTGCATACTGAATTAGATTCGACATTGTATACAATATCATGTTTTTGATAATAAACACCGATTCGCAATGCAATTTAATTCAGTGTATTTAAAATCTAAGTTTTATTTTGTACGACTCTTTATTTATAATTTAAAATAAAACTATAAAATCAAAATCCTACCTGACCATGTCGAGAACATGGATTTTGATTTTAATAAGAACTAGCGGTCCGCCCCGGCTTCGCCCGTGGTGCATATTTACGTTTTCTCTACAAAAGAACAGCCGTTCACACGTGATGCCGTGACAACGCGAAACGGGTTTCATTTTTATATATATGTAGATAAGATAAATAAGATAAACTGTTAATGAATTCAGAAAGGAATAAATCGAGTTAAAAATCAGTTACGATTATTATATGATATTTGTATAATTGTATATTATATTAAGAATTTATATAAATATATAAGAACCTATTGCTTTCATAAAACCAAAGGATTTTGGAACACTGCAATAATAATATTACAAAAATCTCGACTTTGAATAGAAAATAATATTTATTTACCTAAACAAACATGGCTCTAGATATTAAAGAACCTTTATAATTTCGTGAAGAATAAATCTACACGTGTTTGCTAATTAATTCAGATCAAAAGAAAGAACTTGAGTTATTAATTAGAAAAAATTATTACTAAATTAAACTAAATTATTACATTGTGTGAATTATTCCAATTAATGTATATCAAACAATTAAAATGATTCGCCCACACTTTTCATGCTAAAATACTTACCAAGCTACTTATAGACTACAGGCCCATGTTGAAAAAATTATGGGTCATTT
>CAJQZM010040877.1:22987-46648 GCA_907164665.1 Colias nastes | reverse complement strand
TCGATAAATGGGCTATCTAACACCGAAATAATTTTTCAAATCGGACCAGTAGTTTCTGAGATTATCGCGTTCAAACAAACAAACAAACTCTTCAGCTTTATAATATTATAGATTATTATCAATTCTACTTTAAGATGAAATCCCGACGACACAGTTTCTGAAAACCTCCGTCAATTATAAAACTAATTTATAAAAAATAAGGTCAGGCTTGTATTCATTTCCGATGCGATCAAACAATCGAATGAATAATGAATTTCATGAATAATTTAGAACTACGAATGACATTCGATTCGCTACAAATCTACGAGAAAATTTAATAGTTCGTTGATCATAGTTGCAGATATCCGCTGGGATTTATTGCAAAATTGCGGTACAAATCTTTCAAAATAAGTGTTAGGAACTCATTATTTATTAGTGGACGAACGTGCAGACAAAAAAAAATATTTGCTAAGGACAAAAAGGACAAATAATAAGGCATTTTTGAACAATTAAAAATCATGTATTAATTCATTCTACATGAATTTATTAATTTTGTAAGTAATTTTGTAGTAGAGAAGTCCTCGGAAATCGCTGTTGTGGTATTTTTAAAGCATTAACTTTTACGAATATCGTAAGCTTATCTTTAAGCGGTATACCTCAAGGTAAGAACTTAGAATAACAAACAAAACTCAACACACAAACAACGAAACTTGAGAAGATATTATGTTAGCTTAAAGTTGCCCGCAATTTGTATGAAAAATACTTCTAAGGTTATGCTTCCTTCCTTGTTGCTTTATTCCAGACTTAATTAATTTTTAATTAATAAAAAGAAAAAGATTATATTTCCGTCATATTTATATAGTCTGTAGGATGTAGGTTTGTAACTCTATCACGCAAAAACAGCTGATCGGATCTCTATGAAATTTGGTATAAAGATAGATTATCGTCTGGATAAGCATATTAAAGATTGCTTTTGGATAAGCATATTAAAGATTACTTATGGTACTGGAGTCCATGCAGTAAGTTGTAGCTAGCAGATACAAAGTTTATATATACACTAGCTATGCCCTCGGTTTTACCCGCATCGCTCCGCTCCTGTTGACCTTACCGTGATAATATATAGCCTCTAGACTTCCTCGATAAATGAGCTATCTAACACCGAAATAATTTTTCAAATCGGACCTGTAGTTCCTAAGATAAGCGCGTTGAAACAAACAAACATACTATTCAGCTTTCTAATATTAAAAAAGTATAATTTTTTTCATAGTTTCGTATAGAAACGTTGAAAATCTAAAAGGTTAATAAAATTATCGATCACTTCTCGAACGCCGATAATGTAGTTAGTAGTCCTTTGATGGTATTTTAATTTAACGAAAAATATCTATAAAATTGAGTTAGCCCTGTCCTGTGTAGTTTGTGTGTTGCTAATACAATTTCCCTGTGAAAATAACTCGAGCGCGTTCATGGTATTTAATTATATTGTTGTTAGACTAGTTCTTTGGTGCGGGTTCGCACGTGTAATAAATAAGAAGAGACTTCAAGATTGAATGAAATAAATAGCGTCTTAAATCTGTTTTTTTAAAGTGAAACTTCTTTAGGCGCGTTGAGAGTAAAATTTCAAGGTCGCGTCATGGCAATACCGTCACGTCATTGAGTCTTACGATCTTTGAATCTTCCCAAAGAAGTTTCACTTCTGACACTTGTGCACAGCATACACGCTCTTTTTTTGAACTGTCCTGTGTTGAGCTGGAGCGTTATAATATTATTGTTTGCGTTTATAGACCCCCTTCCAGTGACTATAATATGTTTGAGACAGTCATGGAAGAAATATTAAAGCGTCTAAGCAGGAGTAAAAAAAAAGTTATAGTATGTGGTGATTTTAATATTGATTTACTTTTACAAACACAAACGGCTACACGAATTGTTAATTTATTTCAGTCATTTAATCTATATAAACTTTTTAACGAACCCACACGAATTACACCTACTTCTGCAACCTGTATTGATAATATATACTGTGACTGCAACTGTTTAGAGAAAAATATTCTCAATACATTGACTTCGGATCACTGTGGCCAGAAAGTAGTTTTTGAATGGGATTGCATACCTACATTTAAAAGAATTAATGTTAGGCCTATTACTAAAAAAGGCATTAATAAATTTAGGAATAATATTAACAAAAACCTGCCCGTACTAAATGATCAATCCTTTCCTAATAATCCTTGTGAAATGTTTAAAAATCTTTTTAATTTAGTACATAATGAATTTGAAAAAATATTTAAAGTTAAATCTTTAAATATTACCAAGGATTTACCATTTAGTAAATGGGCGACAGCTAGTATACATAGGTGTAGGAACATTCTTTATGAGTTATACGGTATGAAGCAATATAATAAAGACCCATCTTTTCTTAGTTATGTGAGAAATTACTCAAAAATTTTTAAAAAAGTTTGTTTTACTGCAAAGCGTTTGTATATCAAAGATAAAATACGCGACTCTGGTAATAAAGTTAAAACAGTTTGGTCTATTATAAATGGTGAAATGGGTAAAAGCAAATCAAGTAACACCATAAAACTTGTAAATAATGACAGGGTTATTGACAAAAGTGCTGATGTTGCGCTTGCTTTTGAAGAATTCTTCAGTAGTGTCCCTGCTACTATTACTAATAGTTTAAATTCGTCTTCAGCACTTGCAGAAACCTTTTTGAGGGACCATGTTGCGGGGTGCAGTACATTATTTGAATTGCGACACGTAACTGCTAATGATATTGTTACTGCCTTTAAGACGCTTAATCTAAAAAATACTTGTGATCTTTGGGGAATGTCCGTAAATTTAGTTAATAATATAATAGAAAATATAGCGATAAATTTAGCTTTTATATTTAATAAATGTTGTGACTATGGTACATTTCCTAATTTACTAAAGCTTAGTAAAGTTATACCTCTATTTAAGAAGGGCGATCAAGAAGACTGTAACAATTATAGACCTATCTCTATTTTACCAACATTAAGTAAGGTATTCGAGAAGTTAATATTAAACCAATTGACTAGTCATTTTGCATCTAATGATTTACTTCACACCAAACAATTTGGTTTCACAAAGGGGCGCTCAACCACAGATGCTGGAGTTGCACTTCTAACACATATATATAAAGCATGGGAAAACTCAAAAAATGCTCTGGGGATATTTTGTGACCTCTCCAAGGCATTTGACTGCGTTGAACATTGTACTTTATTGCGTAAACTTAATCACTATGGAATTAAAGGAAAAGCCCAGAACCTCATAGCGTCATACCTGCATGATAGGATACAGACTGTAGTTGTTGATGGAGAACGTTCTAGCGGTGCTTCAATTAACATTGGTGTTCCACAGGGATCAATTTTAGGTCCCTTCTTGTTCTTGGTATATATCAATGATCTTCCCTATTATTTGCAGGATAGGTGTGAAATAGTTCTGTTTGCAGATGATACCTCATTAATTTTTAATGTGGATAGGCATGACCCAAATGTTGACGAAGTGAACAGTGCTCTTTTACACATATCTGAATGGTTTACTGCCAATAATTTATTATTAAATGCCAAAAAAACCACTTGTGTTGAATTTTTACTTCCTAACATAAAAAAGTTGAACAGAGATATTACCTTGAATGGGGAGGTATTGCATCCTACAGAGTCTACTGTATTTCTAGGGTTAACATTGGACGAGAAACTACAGTGGGGAGCCCATGTCAACACCGCTGCAGGTAAGCTCAGTTCAGCTGCATATGCAGTCCGAAAAATAAGGCATCTCACCGATGAAGATACGGCTAGATTGGTCTATTTCAGCTACTTTCATAGCATTATGTCCTATGGAATTCTACTGTGGGGCAGGGCTGCAGATATAGAAACTATATTTATCTTACAGAAAAGAGCCATTCGCTCTATATATAATTTACGTGCTCGGGACTCACTAAGAGATCTCTTTAAGAATACTGGTATACTTACTGTACCATCACAGTATATATTTAATAATATTTTGCATGTACACAAAAACGCCGACTTACACACAAGAGTAGGAGATAGACACTGTTATGGCACAAGGAACAGAAATAGAATTGAAATGCCATTTTTCCGATTAGCTAAAGTTAAAAATTCATTTATGGGTCAAGGTATACGCTTTTACAATAGAATTCCTCATAATATTAAAGAGTTTAGTAGTTCTAAATTTAAAACTTATATAAAAAATGTACTAGTTCAGAGAGCGTACTACAGTATTCAGGAATATATGGACGATAAAAACCCATGGAGGGTTGTCGCGTAAAAACCACAGGACAGTTCTTTGGCATATTATGATATATTATGTATTTAGATATAAGTTACATATTATTATGTAATATCGACATGATTAATTTAAAAGAGCAACTATGGAGTTTCTTGCCGGTTCTTCTCCATAGATACTGCTTTCCGAATCGGTGGTAAATGTTAAAAATAATTATGTAATGACGATTCGAAAGTGCTACTAAATAGTAGTCTAATTGAATAAATGAATGTTTGAGTTTGAGTTTTTTTATTAAACGGTGATTCTAAAACCTAATAGGTATAAGTTTTAACTAACAATGGAACTTACTAATTAAAAACTAATAAAATTAAAATCTGCTGGGATGTAAGATAAAACCACGCAGCTATTTACTCATTAAGCTATGGTTAAAAATAGAAAGTATTTTTAAGTGATCTCGCTACTTCATAATAATTATGTAAATCGGGATTTGCAGGGTATCCATTTTTCTCAGTTGAAGTAGAGAAATGAAAATATTGTTGCAACGTTTATTATAAAATTACATATAAAATCTCAAAATGTATTTTGATATTATTCTAAAATCTCAATACATGTATTATATTATAATTATGTGTAATGTGTCTAACTATAAACTCTTTAAATACTTACCTTAATATTCTTAACTAGCTGTGCCCTGCGGTTTTACCCTCAATGCTCGGCTCCTGTTGGTCTTAGCGTGATGATAAAAAGCGTATAGCCTACCGCGATAAATGGGCTATCTAACACCGAAATAATTTTTCAAATCGGACGATTAGTTTCTGAGATTAGCGCGATCAAACAAACAAACTCTTCAGCTTTATAATATTAAGTATAGATGATTCCATTTAACCCAATCTCGTTTGCGCTTAATAAGTAGGTACCTAAGTTATTTCCCGAACCTTCTATGTGATAATTAGAATAATTTAATATACCAATACATGTCCTTGAAGGCTCGACCGCATTCAATATGAATACAATAACAAGACAGACGGGCCGTTTTTTGTATTACTCATTGTAATGTATTGTATGACCGATGTAGCGTGAATTTGAATTTATTGTTATTATTTATTTTTAGGTTTCCTTCCGGGATTTTTTTTTGAGGTTGGTTAACACGAAACTTGTTATGTACCTACATAAAAAGATAAATCAGTTATAATTGTTCATTTAATAATAGATAAACATATATTGATATAGGCTTTTGCTATGTACATCAACTCATATCTAGATGAAAATCATATTTATATTTAGATTTAAATTATAGTTAGGTAACTATCTACCTACTCATATTCATTAGTAGATGCAAAAAACATTCGATTCAGGTATTCTTTAAATAGTAGGTACTTTATTTTAATGATAGAAAATAACTATGATACTTATTGTATAAAAAGACACCTTTAAAATTTATAATAAAAAAAACGTTAAACTTTAACTTGAACTTAAGTCAAAGGTTTACGGCATTAAGTTTAAACGACAGTTAACGACCATGTTATCAGATACGAATCAATATTTCCTAAGTTATAACCTTTTAACCAAATACTCAAATGTTAACGACACATATCTCTAACATCAACCATAATCTAATATTTCCGAACGAATAACAGTTAAAACAAAACTAGTAATAAATAATATCAAATTGTCATCGAAATAGAAGATAAAAACAAATATTTCAAATATATTCTTGTGTCGGCATCTATAATAAATAAATTAAGGCAGCCCGCCATTTTTTGTGAATCGTTCAAAATTTCTGAACGTCTAAACTTTATTCATAAAGGGAACCATATCTTGATGGAAATTAAGAAAAAACTCGATTAGATATGATATCTAGATTGTGCTCGCGTCGAGTGTATGCGAGGATATACGAAGCTATATTTTTAGAAATCACCAAAATATCCCACCACCAAAATTATCTTATAGATATCATTAAAATTATAAACTCTAACAATACTGGACTATACTTATTTGACCAAGATTCTAGATTTTTTTAAATATTAGACTGACTTTCAGCCCGCCCGCCCGCGTTTTCAACTAAAAACCGCATAGTTCCCGTTCCTGTGGGATTTCCAGGATAAAACCTATCCTATGTGTTAATCCAAGATACGCGCTATGTGTGTACCAAATTTAATTGAAATCGGGTTAGTAGTATTTGCGTGAAAGAGTAACAAACATCCATAGTAATATTCGCTAGTCTAAAAACATTTTTTTAATATAACATCAATTCATCATCATATTCATAAGTTTATAGCCATCTTCACGATAATTAAAAACATAGCATAGCATGTACACAAAACAGGGCTAACCCAAAAGACCGAGTCCTTTTGTAGCCAAGTCAAGGGCAGGCATTCCGAGCAAACTTCGGGAATTCATTAGTGAAATTATTTCGCATACAATGCGGTTCAGATTAATACGAATTAGTCTATATATTATATTTAAATGTTTTTATGTTTGATTGAATTTAAATGTTGGTTAAATGGAGATAAAAGAAACAAAAAATATAACAACAAGGTTTTTTTTTGTAATTGTAGGTATAAGACTCAAAATAAATAGGTACATTACAAAAACTAAAACTCTACCTATATTAAATACTAGCTGTACTCCGCTCCTGTTGGTCTTAGCGTGATGATATAAGCCTATAGCCTTCCTCGATAAATGAGCTGTCTAACACTGAAAGAATTTTTGAAATCGGACCAGTAGTTCCTGAGATTATCGCGTTCAAACAAACAAAAAAACTCTTCAGCTTTATAATATTAGTATAGATTTCCCTCTATATAAAATGTTATAAAATCGATCTAGTAGTTTCACTTAAACATATAAAACATTTTCGCATAAGTTATTTAATTAATATTATAGTCAATTTGTTTAATTAATCAATTATCATATGTTTACTTCAATAAAACATAAAAATTACTATTCGTATAGTAAATTGTTTTATAATATGCTATAATCTTCATGCTTTGATCACTATCAGGATGAAATATAAAATTCTAATTAATTTTATCTCAAATATCATCGTATCGTAAAATATGATAATTGGAGATTTAACGTGGACAAGTTCTCATGTGGAAATAATAATCTTACTAATATTATAAATGCAAAAGTTTGTGAGTATGGACGTTTGTTACTCTTTTACGAAAAAACTACTAGACAGATTTGGATGAAACTTGACAGTAATATAGTTTATATTTTATACATTAGAATAACACATGAGCTATAGATATACTAGATTTCGCCCGCGGGTTCGTCCGCGGGTATAACCGCTCCAACGTACAGCTGGTTGACTTGATATAAAATTACCCATCTTTTCTAAAAGAATATATTTTTCCAGTTTCGCGAAGTATTAATGAATAATGAATATATCAGTTACATGACATGTATTTTTGTTTGCCTAGTTCTGTAGCGTAAGTTGATTTATGGATTTTAGCTTGAGACGACGTTGGCTTCATATTGAGTGTTTTTTTCATTGTGTTGCTCATGTTTACATGTACAGTACTCCAAAATTAATAATGCGCATGCAGATCTTCGCTAATTATCGTATTTCCAGAAATACCCGTAGCACCCCGAATCATTGAATCGTAAGTGCCCTAAACAATGCACTTGCATCTTGCACCTTGTTCGAAAGAAATAGGAGTCAATTCAGAGTCATACACAATCGAAAACAATTCGGGCGATAGGTGACGGTAGCCTGTCAGTAAAAAAATTCAAAAATCCGTCAGTCGTCTTTATATATTGGTGGTGACCGCACGTATTATATCTGTATGGAATTATATAGAGCTGCTGTTACATACCCTTCTTAGTTTTGTTTCAAAGTTGAATTTTCCGGTAAAATGATTATGTACACAGGTAGCAGATAGCAGTGGGGAAAGTGAAAATTAATAAGAGCATAATGAAAGTTCTGATCATTCTACGATATCAGAAATAGAGATAATCTCTGATTCTGTAAATCCTTTGGACTGAGATTTTAATGATTAGATTTCACAATTTAAATGTAAACCAGTGTTTGAAAATCATTTTTTTAAATATAAACTTTGTCTTATTTTAACCTTCCATACATCCATCATTACGCCAGCTTCAGTAAGACACTTTAATAGTTCTAAGTATAGAATATTCCAAGTAAATCAATACAACAAATATATATTCGCAATCGTGTGGCTTATCCTCGCTATTAACTTACATTGAATTATCGAAACAAATTTCGTTACTTATCTCTTTTACCATAAAATCACAATAAAACTCATAATTCTAATAAACTATGCATGAAGAAAATACATTTAACCACTCTATATACATATCGTCTTCGGAGGCTCGGGGAATATGACAGTTGCCGAACAGTGACGAATTTATCTATGCGCATTATCAGTTTGGGAGTACTGTACCTACGTAATAAACGCAAAAAAATAACTAGATTTTCATAATACAAATAGCATGTTCTCAGGAGCAAAGTATTATTTCGATTGAAAATATACGATTCTATCGTCTTAACAACATTAGTTTAGATATAGAAAAATAGGAGGAGAGAGAAAATACTTGAAGCCGACCTAAACACGCGATCAGCAAGTTTATTTTCAGATAAATCTATTAACACGCTTATATTAGCTCTTGTATATTTGTGTGTCACTAACACCGATTTTGACGCACTTTAAACGGACAGATTTAGTTCAAACTTTGTATATGTACAAAGGATTAGTTACTATACAATAATTTCATCCTAATAAAGCTTTTTTAGGTTTTTAAACTAGGTATATATTATATTATAGACCCTCATAATTCCCCATTGGACCACATCTGCCAAAAGGCATAGCATCAATAGCTAGCAATCAGTGTCCGCTAAACGGGCCTCTAGTTAATGCAAATGACCCATTGCGTCCCCAATTACTGGCCCAATGCCAGGCGTACACACGTCGCGTTCCAAACGCCGCGGTTTGAACGCGAATTTTGAAGTGAAACTTCTTTAGGCGCGTTGAGAGTAAAATTTCAAGTTCGCGTCATGGCAATACCGCCACGTTATGGAGTAAGGATTTTACTATCTTTGACTCTTGCCAAAGAAGTTTCACTTCTGACACGAGTGCTCGGCACACATGCTCTTTTCTCGTAATTGTAACGATTACAGATTTGTACGATATCTTTTACATACTTATCTATACTAATATTATAAAGCTGAAGAGTTTGTTTGTTTGTTTGAACGCGCTAATCTCAGGAACTACTGGTCCGATTTGAAAAATTCTTTCGGTGTTAGATAGCCCATTCATCGAGGAAGGCTATAGTCTATATATCATCACGCTAAGACCAACAGGCGCGGAGCAATGCGCTTGAAACCGCGGAGTACAGCTAGTACTAAATATCTATTGGAACTTTGCAGATCTGATTAGCCGTAGAGTGCTAAATAAAACTTCAAATTAGTCAGAGCAACAACAAACTTTCTTGTCGGCTCTTTTCTGTAGTTAGTTGTAAGTAGTTTTTATGTATCATGATGATTGAAAGGCACTTCTTAAAGATCTTCTTCTCTTTATTTTACATGAACTATAATATTATTTTCTAAATATCATTATCATTCTAATAATATACATTTCTTTGTAAATATCTTGGCGAAAATAAAATGTTTATTAATTTCTATGATATACCGGTCGGCAACGATAATAAAATGTAGTTCTTGTTACTTGAAAGGTAAATCTATAACTACTATAATATTTTAAAGCTGAAGAGTTTGTTTGTTTGTTTGAACGCGCTAATCTCAGGAACTACTGGTCCGATTTGAAAAATTCTTTCGGTGTTAGATAGCCCATTTATCGAGGAAGGCTATAGGCTATATATATATTATCTCTCTAAGACAAACAGGAGCGGAGCACTGCGGGTAAAACCGCGGAGCACTGCTAGTCAATAATAATGTACCTTTCTGATGGTAAAATAATTTTTAAAATCGATCTGATAGTTTTTTCGTAACAAACCTCAAATATTTCTGATCTTTTTCTACACAAAACTAGTACAAATTGAACACTAGACATCACAAGTGTGTGTAAAGAGCCTAACAGATCCCTAATTAGGGCGGATTCTGACGTCCCGGACGCATTAGGCGCGTTTCAGACGGGAGATTGAAGCGACGTGACACCCTGCCTTAGGGCGTTTCTAATCCTTCATTTGCATCCAACCCTTGTTTAAACGTGAAAGATTATTTGGATGTTTGCATGTATCGTGAATGTATATTATATATGGTAAGGTAAGATATATGGTAGGTATTTATGGTGGGGAAAGGATTTTCATCAGTTTGTGGTGAAGATTGTAATAATATTATCCTTTTATATTCGATATACGATAGTTTATTGTATACTAGCGGCCGCCCCGGCTTCGCCCGTGCCCCAAACCTATTTACGTTATTACGTTTCCATAAGAACCATCCTCGTACTTCAAGGAATATTATAAAAAAAGAAGTAACGAAATCGGTTTAGCCGTTCTCGAGTTTTGCGCTTACAAACACATTTGGCGATTCATTTTTATTATATAAGTTTTAATCTTTACGGAAAACTTGTAAAATTCTTAAAGAGAAAAAGCTTTCTGCAATATAATTTCCCATACCTACTTAGTACACACACTACATAAACTAAATAAATATCTAAATGGCGAAAAATTTACAGTCGATACTAATTGTATTATCATTTAACAAAATAAATAATTTAAAAAGGTTTTTTGACATTCGCTATGATATTCATTCACATTAGCAACATGACAAAAATGCAAAAATAATCATATACTTCTTTTTTACCTGTCTCTCACCACCCTTACAAAATCCCATATACAGTCTAATCACCCGGGATCCCACCCCGGATCCCGCGGGGTTCTGAACGGAGACACAGTATCCCGGATATTGTAGCCGCATACCGGTGATGAGGCTTTGTTAGTTTTCAGATCAGACCTGACATACATGTAGATTAGTACTAAATTGTAAGTACTAGCTTGTTAGCTAGGCAATAGTTTACTATGCTATAACATAAGTTTAATAATTATCAATTGAGGATGACATTTTGCGCTCAGGATTATTTCTTAGAAGTAAAATAAGTTATCGTTTTAAATCTAAAAATCATAGGTAGGTACGTTTTGGCTAACATAGAAAGACTCGGCTTATATTAAACTTTCCCTTTCCTTTAAATTAAATAACTTAATAGGTAATAACTACATTAATTATTTAATTCATTTTTACAAACGCTTTTCCAAATACCTAATCTATATACTCAAAATATTTAACCTAACCTAACATAAAAAAAATACAACTTGATGCATTGCACAGTGCACTGATTTAAACTCCGATTTATTCATTAAACCAGCCACTTACCGGCCAAAGTTATTCCCCGCACGTAATCACTTAAACAGCACTTATCTTAACTGCGGCTTAATGGAGATAGCGGATCAGTCAATCAGGCGGTCAGTTAGTTCTCTCATTGTCATCTAGATAATCGAGGTCTAGACTGTTATTTTAGGGTCCAGAATTGTTATGATAGGATCCGAAGTTAGTATATCTATTTTTAGACAAACGCAAATTTCAGCAATTTTATTAGAAATAAATTGGAAATTTTTTTTGTAAATTAAATAGATATAGTCTTTGTAAAAGTCGGTTAATATAACTCACCCATTATACTTTAATAAGCATTATAACAATTACCTGAAACGTAAAAAATATCACGTTAATTTACGATAATTAAGTATTAATTAATTCATAATTATAATTAGCAATAAATAAGTTAAACATGAGTTTAAAATAAAAACACTAGAGCGAAGCTAATTCGACTTAATACAATATTTAACGTAATTATTTACGTATTGAAGTTTTGAGACAAAACATTAGAAAGCTCGAAAGCTTCAAGCGAAATTTATCTCTATTCCAATGTACTAAAGTCAATTTTCAAATAGCAAAATGTTTTCCATTCATGTGTCGATTCGTAAATAAGTTTTCAAAACAGTGACACCACAACAGCATCAAATAAAGGCCAGCATTCCCAGAAGGAGCGTGTCTTTGTTAAAATAGCTAATTATTGAATTTACGACGAGTTTTGTGCCTAATTATTGTTAAGGAAATTTATGACACTTATTAATGACTCTTTTTTGTTGCATCTGTTAATTGTGTTGTTTCTGTTAAATTTTTCTTTTGTTTCTTGATATTCGTTACAGTGTTGAGTTTTAAAAAATACAGAAGGATGCACTTCCTTTATTAATGGTTGTAAATTTTAGTTTTGTGTCAATTTTTATGTATTAAATAATTATTATACTTATAAATTAGGAAGTGATTTAAAACGTAGTATGAGAGCCAATGAATCAGTCATATTTAAGAAACATGTCTTTCCCTTTCACAGAAGTTGATTTTATATTTATTTAGTATCTATCTCTAGATACTTATTTATATTATTAACTAGCGGTCCACCCCACTTTAACTTACTCCTTCATTTTAAAAAAGAATTATCGTAATCGGTTCAGCCGTTCACACGTGATGCCGTGACAACGCGAAACGGGTTTCATTTTTTTATATATATACAGGGTGTAATCGTTAAGTGTGCACAGGCGATTATTCCGTAACTATTACAGATATCAAAAAACTTTAAACTGATATCGAAAGTATTTAACCTAATGAGTAAAATGGCCATAATAAATTTTTAAAAATAAAACGAGAAATATCTAAAAAATTTACTTGAAACCCTCCCATACATTTAGTATGAGATACGAATATCCCATGTACATGGGTTGATCCAAAAGTAATGATAATCAATATTAAACAAGGTCATTACAGTTATAATAATTATGTAGTTCTCTAGATAGTCTTCTAACTAGAAAATATACTTCAATATTTTTTTTCCTAAACTTAAAAAAAAAAAACTTTGACTTCATCCACAAAAACCCCTCCACGCGGCCATCACTTCGCTGTCGTCTTAAAATAATTTATTGCTAAGAAAGTGTTTCTTGTGCCGAGGAAAGAGATAAAAGTAATTAGGAGCTAGATCTAAAAAATAGGGTAGGTGTTCAAGCATTTGGAATGCCGATTTTTGAATGGCAGCCATCGCAACTGACGCTTTGTGATCTGGTGCGTTGTCTTGGTGAAACAGCGTTCAGGTCCGCAGTTTGCCATGTCTCTTTTCCTTACTAACCTACCGCAATCTTTTAATTTGGTCTGTTTAGTAAGAGCCCAATAAAGTGGCTACCTTTTTAAAATATTCCACCATAATTATTCCTTCAGCGTCCCAAAAAACTACCGCTTTAATCTAACCTACTGATTTTCACTTTGAATTTCTTCATCGTCACTTTGGAAGCTCGCATCCAGGACATTGATTGTTTTTTGGTTTCAGCATAAACATGGTGAACTCGGGTAACGTCCATGATCACAAAACGTGACAAAAAAATTATCCTGATATCATTAAAAATTTAGAAATTTACCCTCTACATGTCGAATCGTTGTTTCTTCTTTTCGTCGGGAAACATTCTGGCACGCACGGTTCACATTCAAATTAATGTAAATAATTGGAAACGTGGCCTGTTGATATGATTTTTTTGTGATTACTTAGTGAATACATGAGCAAGCAAAAAACATTTATTTTATATTTTTATGTGCACAGGAAATACCCAATTATCATTACTTTTGGATCAACCTAGTACATTTAATATGAAAGATTTTAGCTTTTTCTTTCTTTTTTTGGTTTTCTGCTTTAATTACTTCGCAAATTTGAAGGGAAGTTCATTTAGAAACTGTAAATAGAGCTCCTCATTGTATTGCACAATGAGGACATCACTTCGAAAATCTGCTATGAATACAAAATGTATGGGAAATAAAATGTATGGGAGCGTTTAATGTAACATTTTTGGATATTTCTCGTTTTATTTTTAAAAATTTATTATGGCCATTTTACTCATTAGGTTAAGTACTTTCGATATCAGTTTAAAGTTTTTTGGTATCTGCAATAGTTACGGAATAATCGCTTGTGCACACTTAACGATTACACCCTGTATATATATATAGTTTTTGACTCTTGTAATATTGTCGTCACTTAAATTGGTAAGTTTGTAAAAAGCATTCACATTATTTTTTTTAATAGTCGAATCCACGTCCCATTCCAGTCTATAACACTAGCCACTACACCCGGGTGTTCCTTACCGTTTCCTTATTACACACAATACCCTCTTTCCTGACATTGTGGTATAATTATTGGTCATAATGTTACATCCGCTCATAAAATGGTATTTTTGGACCACCTTTGTTATAATTTTTGAGGTATGGACAAGATATAATGGTATTTTATGTGATTTACAGTATTTATAAATAGTTTTGATAGGAGCGACAAATTCAAGGTATCGAAACACATTTAATTCCGTTCAGCCGTTCTTAAGTTATAAGTGGTTAAACTAACATGACTTCATTTTATATAGATATTAAATATTATTGATTATGTATCCCTGATTTAAGGATATATACCATGTAGTAATTTATAGAAATAACAAAATATTGGTGACATACGTAGCCTTGTCTTTTGTTTTAGAATTATGTTGAAGTTTAATTAATTTATCAATTATGTGACGAAAGCTTTTAGGAGGCTCCTTTACGGTAAGTGTGATCCATTAACCTAAATTATTTATATTACGTTATTTTATAATACTATAGCATAGCTTTTTACATGTGGGTTTGTATCGTACCTACTTGTATTATATACTTTAAAAATGTGCCTATTGGTAATTTTGATTATAGGTTAATCACCAAAAATTACTGAACTAATTTGGCTGTAAACTAGCATCCTTATATAGAACTAGGCTTTCGCGCGCGGCTTCGCCCGCTTTGTCAAAAACTTAACAAATTATGGAGCTACAAACCTTCCTTAAGAACTATATATAAAAAATCGCTTCAAAATCGGTTGTATAGTTTCAAAGATATACATGGACAGACAGAGCGATTTTGTTTAAAACTATGTAGGTAGTGATACATAACACATATAATACGGACATTAAGCAATTTAATCTAACAATTAATATTTTCCTTTCTCAAACGTCTAATATATGCAAGTATACGCAATCTAATGGAAACGCCGCTTATAACACAATTACTATGTAAATTCAACTCAAATTGAGTTTCACTTAACCGTCAGTGGGTTCGAGTCCCGGCTATTGCATTTTAATTAACCTTTATACGATGTGGGATTCAGAGACCTAATATAATATAAGATTACTAATATATGAATATGTTAATAAGAAACAGCCCAAAGTATCTATTTATAAAAACCGCATCAAAATCCATTGCGTAGTTTTAAGGATTTAAGCATTCATGCTTTCTTTTATTCTACTAGCTTTTCTCCTGCAGCTTCGCTCGATTGAAATTCTCATGGGAAAGAAATATTTCAGCGCATTAAAAAGTATAAGCCTCCTAACTTCTTAAAAAAAACATGTCATAAAATCAAACAAACATACGTATTCGCATTTATAATTTTAGTAAGATGTAAGAATACACCATAGTAAGTTTGTATCAATGTATAAAATGTAGTTCACGTGAACGAAGTCGCGGGCAGTAAGCTTGTTAAATTACCGCAAACATACACGTTAAATTAAATCTTATTTACTTGTTTACATTCAAAATATTTAATATTGGCTTATGTATCTTTGTAACGTGACTATGAATTTAATATGGAAATGCATTAAAATCTAGGGCTGTCAATTTTTTTTATTTAATAATAGTTATTATATTTTTTTTTAAGAATTGTGATCAGATTTGGATGCAATTTGGCACAGAAATAGACAGTCAGAAATGGACTGTCTGTCTACTTTTTGTTATAAACGCTTTTATGCAGTAATCTTCCGAGTAAAGTCGTGGCCTAAACCTTACTTACCTTAATTAATTATACCATTCGATTGAGGAAACTTAAGTAGGTAAGTCTCTAGCAAAATGTCCACAATTGAAGACCGATTTTTAATGTATTTCTTCAATCTCATTTATATGCATTTTCTAACCTTCTTTTAAATAACAAAGGACATCAATTCTCAATCCCATTTCTCGATAAAATTTTCTTTTAACTTTGTATTTTTAGAGCAGTTATTTGAACGATAAAATGAACAGAAATCTTTATTTTAATAAAAAATAAAATATATTAATTTAAATTTTTTGTAAATATCACAAAAGTACTCGTTTTAGACACGTTTAGGTTATTATTTCTACGTGCGTGTGTACATTTTAAATAAAATAGTTGAAATACTGAAACTTTTAAGATTAAGTTTTTATGTTGTATCAGTTTTGTTGATATTTCATAATTTACGTTATCTAAAAGAAATAAATAAGTAAATAAATAATAAATAAATATTTCCAGGACAATTTTTCACACATGGCACGATCTGATCCCATACTAAGCTTTCGCTTGTGTTATGGAAACCAGATGGCTGATAAACATACATAAGTATATAATTTTAAATAAATACTTATATAGATATTCAACACCCAGACACAGAGCAAACATCTATGTTCATCACACAAATATTTGCCCCGGGTGGGAATCGAACCCACGACCTCTGGCTTGGGAGGCAGCGCCACTACCAACCAAGCCAATCGGTCAATCAAAATGTAGAGTCTTAAAAAACTATACTAAAATATTTAATCTAAACTCGACAGCCCTACTAAAATCCCGCGCAACATGAATCTATTTGAATAGTTTTAATTGTTTATACGCGTGATACTTGTGTACTTGTAACCAGTGGATTGAAAGGGTGTAATTTAGCAGTCACATGAGAATTTATCATTTGAATGTATTAATGATATTTCATGGCTTATCAAGTGCGAAATGCGATTTTTTTGACTAATATTATAAAGCTGAAGAGTTTTTTTTGTTTTAACGCACTACAGGAACTACTGGTCCGATTTGAAAAATTATTTCGGTGTTAGATAGCCCATTTATCGAGGAAGGTTATAGGCTATATACTATTACGCCAAGACCAACAGGAGCGGAGCCACGCGGGCGAAACCGCGAAGCGCAGCTAGTTAATTATGTGTTGCCGTTTTTTAAAGGATGTGGTATTGTGGTATGTACTTTAAGTCTTCTTGGTATTTTGGTGTGAAGGAGAGAAGTGTTTTTAAGTTTGAAAATGATAATTAGTTGTATTGTTATACGGTAAATATTAAAGTATGTATTTTGACGAGTCAAAGCGCTGCTAAAAGAAATGTAGTTATTAGTTTTTTTTTTTTTTTTATTGTATGATATGGAAGCGCTTGACCACGATCTCGCCTGATGGAAAGCTGAGATGTGGCCTAAGATGGAGCGCACTTCCCTAGAAGGTACCTGTTCACTCTTTTCTTGAAGACCTCCGTAGTGTACAGTCGGCCAAGAAAGTGGTGTACCACCCTAAGTTTGAATATCGCTTGCAGATTCATAGGTGATAAAGATTAGTTTCGCTTGCAGATCGATCTGACAACTTCTATTGCTGTCTTTATCTGATTATTGATAACGACTATTACTGTTTGTAACGTGACAGCTGTTCTTAGTTTGAACTTGATGGAACCAATGACGTCGTAAAATCAACGGCGGGGGGCTGTAGATTTTGATGACAAAATTGTATCTACAAATTCAGAATTGTAATCAACAAGTTACATAAAATTGTAAAGGCACAAGGCGAATCCACAAACCTACAATTTCTATAAACTTGTAATTACAATATCAATAAAAAACAAGCTAAAAATAGATTTATCCTTTTATTAAATTTCTACAATCAATTTTAAAATACTTATAACAAACAAAAACATAGCATATATAGTAATATTTAGAAGATATTGAAAATTTTTAAAAATTAGAAACGGGTGTAACCGCCGTTGGCCTCTATAACCTCTAAAAGACGAGACCTCATTGAACCAACAAGCCGTGAGCAAATATCGGTTCCCCGCATTTCCTCCCAAATATAATTACAGTGACGAATAAGAGCTTGTTTGGTTCTTTCATTTTGATGCGACCATCGTTGGACCATAAGGCCCCAAAGATTTTCTATCGGGTTGAGGTCCGGCGATCTTGAGGGCCACTGAATTACCCTTACGTCAGTGTGTGAACGAAACCAGGCTCTTACGATCCTCGCATTATGAATTGAACAATTATCTTGAACAAAATCAAATTGTGGCACTTCGTTCTCCGGGTAAACATTACGGACTGTCGGTAGCATTGCATTCTGAAGCACGTCGATATAATTTACAGCCGTCGCTCGAGGAGGTAGAGAACACAATTCTCCTACACCATCCGCACTCATCCAGCCCCAAATATTTACGGAAATTCGACCTGATTCTCTATTTGGGATTACATGATCATCTTTATACCGTGTTGAATTATATCGCCAAAGGTGAAGACGTCCATGCTGACTGGATTTAAACGTTTTTTCATCACAAAACACTGTATTAGACCAATCAAACTCTAAGTGCTCTCTGGCGAAGTTCAGACGAGCAAGTCTGTGAGCATCCGTCAAATATATTTTCTTGGCGTAATGCCTGTGGTGCAACCCCATGTAATGTAGATGATTCCTTATTGTTTGGGCACTCACATCGAACATCTCCGCAAAATGTTTTGTGGGCTTAAAACCATTGATTTCATATTCCCGTCTCATGAATTCTCTATCGTTATTGGAGAGTGCAGGCCGGCGACCACTTCTTCTGTGATCCAACAAACTTCCCTCCTCTCCTTCACGACGAATCCAAAAGCGGACAGAATGCCTCGATATATTCAAATTCCGGGATATCGCACTGATACTGCTTCCCTCATTAAATTGGGCAATTATTTGTGCTCTTTCGGCGATGGTCAAGTTGGCAGGCATTGAGATGATTTTATATGCAGTTAATTGAAAAATAACACGAAAAATATATCGATTTTTTGCATATATTTGACAAAATGTCAATTGTCAGTTTTCTTTTTCAAATGGAATTCGGTTGTCTATTTAAATAGTTTTTATTACTTTTGTTTGGAAACATTTCAATTGCTTTGTAGAAACTAATGTCCTTTTCATTTATACTAAAGGTTAAAATGTCATGTACTTATATGTGACATATGACGTATGAATACTAAATACATAGGTTTACGTCATGATAATGTTGTCTCTTTCAGTAATATCTTTTTATAACGAACCTTGTTGTAATTTTCGATGACCGGGAAACTAAATCAAAACTGGTACACCACTTTCTTGGCTGACCGTACTCTTCGGGGAACACAGACTCAGGAAGCATGTTCCAGTCCCACGCGGTTCGAAAGAAGAATGTCGGTCCACAGAAGAATAACGTATAACAAAAAGTTGTTTTGTTATACGGTAAATATTAAAGTATGTATTTTGATGATTCAAACTTCAAAGTGATGAAGTCTAGTTGAGTGAAATGTTTGAGTTAAAGTATTTTACCAAATATGAATATGGGTTTATTAACTAAATTTTGTTTGATTAAACTTAAAAGGGTTTTCGTATATACCTAGGTAATATATTCTTTCTTATAAATATTCTATACCTATTATTTATTTTAATTTGGCACACCAACAATAAATACATTTGACGTTGATAAAATTAACATTATTAATTAATATTATGCACTTATCAATAAAAGGTGTACACAGCATTTACAATAGTTCTCGAAATTATTATATTATTATATAAATATGTTAATTCACATTTATCCGTTCCTTAATTTTTTTTTCTAGCATAGGCATTTATCAGATTTACCAAAACACTGAACGTTTTAATTTATTTGTTAAAACTTGTATATTTCCCACGTACACCATAATTCCATACACCTTCAATATTTATTTTGTAGTGAGAATTAAACTGAACAGATACTCTTTATAAACAACTTTAGCCTCGCACCATTTTATTGTAAACTAGCTGTGCTCCGCGGTTGTTGGTCTTAGCGAGATTATATATAGCCTATAGCCTTCCTCGATAAATGGGCTATCTAACAACGAAATAATTTTTCAAATCGGACCAGTAGTTGCTGAGATTAGCGCGTTCAATCAAACAAACTCTTCAGCTTTATAATACTAATATAAAGTACCAATAGATAACATTTCTCAGAACCAAACACATAATATATTGCAAAATACTACGATTTATTTACTATATAATACTTAATATAATAATACTCGATTATGTACAAAATACCTTTGTGCTCATCTGAGGAAATATAATAAAGGAAATAACAGGATTTACTCAAATTTACCGAACCTTTATTGATATGCCAATATCTCTAATGATAGCTCAAAGCTATGTTCTAATTCTGTATACAATACTCTTATTTGGGAAAATCTTTGGATTTATCGGAAAAAATTTTCGTTGAGGAAAGGACGAATGTAAGTATTTATTTTATGAAAAGAAAATGTCTATTTTTAATGATCCTGTTTTTGTGTGTCTTGTCAGAATAAACAAATGATATTTTTTTTCGTTTATTATTTCATGAATCCAATGTTTTAATATAGACAGTTATGTATTATACATGATATTACTATTCGGAGCGAAGCAATTAAAAAAAAAAAACAAAAATCGGTACTTTTTTTCTTGAATTTACGATAATATTTTTCCTTTTATTAGGTACCAAGTTCCTACTAAACTTTAACTATTATATCATAAATTCGTTTATTTTAATTATTGTAATTTAAAAAAGTCCTACTAACAACGAAAGCCAATGTCACATGATTATAAAACCCGCTGACTCGTGTGCGGCAAAAATTTCCGACCGAAGGCAGAAATTCTGACAAAAAATTAACGTTTACCTGACTTTTTATATTAGGGCTGCCGTCAAACCCACTTTGTAGATATAATCGGACATTTTTGGTTCATCTGCGGAATAAATTAAATTTGAAACATGATAATTGGGTTCTTTCTTCGATGAAGTTATTAATTAGTTTATGGCGTTTTGATTTAATTACGTAATAAATTATACTAATATCAATTTATCTGTTTAAATAAGCCAAAAAAGTATTAATTATTGATACAAATATCGCAATCTACCCCCGCACAGCGCATTTTGCAGGCAATTTATAATACTAGCAAATATGTAGTAGCAATACGTCACGTAAAACACATTGAAATTTAAACCTTATATACATAAAAATAAAGTTCAAATTGAAATACAATTCATCCCCTATCAAATAGTAGATATTTGCGAGTGTGGTGTGGCGGCACCCTAACTGCCTTAAAAAGCTTGTTATACCCAAATCAATGTTACAAATTTTTTGCGCAATAATTTATAAAAATATGACCTTTAAAGCTAACGTTTTACGGGCGATTTTTGCTTGAACGTTTTAACAAATTTAATTATGGTAGATTAGGTAAGGGGATTTAGTTTCTATTCCCAGTGAGACTGTCAACAATATACATAAGTATATTGCAACTGTGTTTTTGTTGTATTTATTAATTAATGAAAAATTCCTACACATCAATATATTATGTTATTTTACCTAAAAGGCCAACGAATCGGCATACATCGTAATTAAATTTCGAAATTGAAACAGTTTGAAATCATTGGCTAAATCTTTTCTATTCATTTATTTACTCAAAATGTTAGTAGGACAGACTTCTATCTACCAAATTTTATCATTGGTCCATCCGTTTTATCGCGACAAACATACATAAAAATCCCTTCAACTTACTTATGCAGCTTTAATGAACTAAAACCTAAACGCATCACCAATAAGACTATGAAATTAACAAGATCTAGACGAGACAAGCGCTGCAACCTAGCTTAGCTTAGACTAAATTAATTAAGCTAGGGTCTATAACGCTTAGGTCCCTGCAGCTTAGACTTATAAGTTAGGTTATGCTGATAACTATTAGGGAAGTTTGAGATCCCATTCCCCTTTCATTAAAGTCGGTAATGATATCTAGAGTTCCCTGTTTGGACTAATTGCATTTGTCGCTTCGCTAAACTGAGATAGGATTTTTGTTAGGATGCCTGAATATATATGCTATAGGACTAGATTTAAATATAAGGTATACAAATGTGAAATAATATTTAAGTGGGAATGAAGGGTTTAAAAAAGTACTAATTAAAAAAGAGAGTTCGGCTTGTAGCTGTGATTATAGGTAATTTATTATCAGGGGGGTGAGAAACGCTGGAATAGAAACTGCTATCGCTAATTTTTGACATACTGTCATGATATTTTAGTAATGGTTCGGTCACACTACCCACGACGACGACGACCACGACCAAAATTTTCATCCTGACAAAATTGTTTCAAAATAAAATATTAAAATTTCCCGTCATACTGGTACTCGGAAAGAAAAAAAATTCGAGTACAGTTAATATAAAAATAGGTTTTTTGCGATTTTCGCCGAGACGGTAAGTAAATCATATATCACCTTTTAACAAAATTGTTGATCATAAAATTATCTATAAAAAACTTCAAATACATTTTTATCTAGGAGCCACCGTCAAAAAAAATTTTGTCAAAAAAAATTCCAATCACCAGAACGACAGGAAATTTTAATATTTTATTTTTAAGTGTGTTTTTCACTTTCAATTTTTTTAAATTGCGACTGGTTGAAAATTTTGTTTGTGGTCGTCTTCGTCGTTGGTAGGGTGAACAAATCCTTAGCGAAATATCGTACGCTTATGACAATTAGTAGATATCGCTAGCGGATTCTATTCCTTTGCGTTTTGACGTTTGGCTAAAGGCCCAGAAATTTTTTAGTCAAAAATATTTTAGAAATCGAAATAACGCAAGAATTGACGTTCTCAAATCTAGTGGAAATATTTTATCTATCCAACAAATTTTTATGATATTATACATCGAAGTGTCTAGTCGTCCGCTAAACGGATGAATAAAATAAATTAGTCGTCCGATTACCGGATGAATAAAATAATTTAATCGTCCGATTACCGGATGAATAAAATAATTTAATCGTCCGATTATTCGGATTACTAGATAACCTTTTTAACACTAAAGCTAGTTGGGTTGGACTAAAGCAAAGGGGGCGCAGGACGCAGGTGTCATTATAACACCTATTTATTATTGTTTTATCGTAAAGATTACGCTAATATAAGCATGTTTTATAGGAACAACTTTTCTCTAAAATCAAAAATGGCCGAGATATTCGCCCTCAATTCGTTAGGTTAGGTTTAGGTTAGGTTAGCCTTTAGGTTAGGTTTCTTAAAAAAAAAACTACACAGAAATAGGAGCCCCGCAAAGCGGGGCTCCGTCGACGCGCAAAAAAAAATCAAGTTTAGGTTAGGTTAGCCGTTAGGTTAGGTTAGGTTAGGTTTCTTAAAAAAAAAACTACACAGAAATAGGAGCCCCGCGAAGCGGGGCTCCGTCGACGCGCAAAAAAAAAATCAAGTTTAGGTTAGGTTAGCCGTTAGGTTAGGTTAGGTTAGGTTTCTTAAAAAAAAAACTACACAGAAATAGGAGCCCCGCGAAGCGGGGCTCCGTCGACGCGCTAAAAAAA
>CAJQZM010040877.1:0-22887 GCA_907164665.1 Colias nastes | reverse complement strand
AAAAAAAAAATCAAGTTTAGGTTAGGTTAGCCGTTAGGTTAGGTTAGGTTTCTTAAAAAAAAAACTACACAGAAATAGGAGCCCCGCGAAGCGGGGCTCCGTCGACGCGCAAAAAAAAAATCAAATACCTACGTGTGCCCTCCTCCCCCCTCTCCTCCCCCCACAAAAAACCTATAATACGTGCGGCAGTTCTCTTAAGAAACCCCGATAACCTAACTATATAGATAAATAGATGTTATCGGACGATTAAATTATTTTATTCATCCGGTAATCGGACGACTAATTTATTTTATTCATCCGTTTAGCGGACGACTAGCACTGTCCATTATACATAGGGACTTATCTAATTTTGAAGTAAACTTGAACTTACAACATCTCGAATTAATAAAATCAAAACCAGTTTAATATTTCTCTGTAATTAACTATATATAGAACACTAAACTCTAAGAGCACTTAAATAAAAAAGAATTTCAAAGCAATTAACAAAAAATACCTTTATACCTGTAAAATTGTGACAAACCTTTTCATTTTAACTATAAAAAAACCAGGTGGAGTTAGTAATGAATGAACAAAGTTCGCAATTTAGATATCTTTGGGAGATCTTTCTTTCTTTGGACGTTTCGCCATCTTTCTTTTAAGACGTTTTACGGAGTTTTGAGATTTAACACTGCGGGAAGATGAATATTTGATTTTATATTCATTTTATTTCAAGTAAATTATCTACCAACTTCAGTATAATTCATTGCTATAAGGTAACGTGAAAAAGGCTTAGAATTGTGAAAAAAAACAATTTAAAAAAGTGTGTTATACCAACACTACTACCACAGATAAGTAAATAGTTAAAATAAGTATGTATTAGACGTACTACATACTTTCTTATTTCAATAAAATCTCTGAGCCCAGGACTCAAATATCGAATTTAGTTCTCTAGGTATTTCTACACAAATGAATGACGTCAATAATTAACATATTGTTATATAAATATGCAAGCAACGACGCGTGAACATGCATGTGCTAATCGACGCGACATGCTATGGTCAACTGCGCATATGCTAAGTAGAATGTTATTTGCAAGTGTAAAGGTATCTTTATTGTAATAAAATCATGTGTAATAGTTAAAATTAAATTAGGTATAGTAATAAATTTGATTTTATACTTATATCTGTACTAATATTATAAAGCTGAAGAGTTTGTTTGTTTGAACGCGATAATCTCGGGAACTACTGGTCCGATTTGAAAAATTCTTTCGGTGTTAGATAGCCCATTTATCGAGGAAGGCTATAGGCTATATATCATCTCGCTAAGACCAACAGGAGCGGAGCAATGCGGGTAAAACCGCGGAGCACAGCTAGTATGTAACTATTAAAAGTTTGTTAACCACTAACATACTCAAAAGTTTTGAAATGTTATAGTAACCACTATTTTCCTCATGACCATTAATTTTTCTTTCATAATGAACGTATAAAAACTAAAATATTACCCAATAACCATAATGCATATAAAAAATTATCTGTTTGTCTGTTGATTACATCCGCTACGTCCTACTTTCGCTAGCCTTATGTAAAATCAAGTTATTGTTGTAATTAAATTACGTGTCTATGTCAAAGATCAAATAAATTAATATTTCTTGACCAAACATTACATAAAATTTTAATTAATCAGACGCTTTTGTAGTCTTTGTAACATTTTTAATTAATCAGATTCGTAATGGAGTGACTTCGTCATTTTGTTACCTAGAATAATAATCTAACGGTGCATTTACATCAAACGATCGAATGCTCATTCTAACCCCACTATGTCAAATTATTTTATTGTAAACAGGCGTAGAGCATTCTTTCGTTGCTCTTAGTGCGTTAGAATAGATCCTATGCAATGTTCTAATACTGAACAAGTTTTCGTTTACACTAAAAGATGACGAAAGAATACTCTTGCTCTAGCTCTAGCTCTATGTTCGTTTGATCTAAATGCACCGTAATATATCCAATATATGAAATATGAGAAATTAAAAAATAGAGTCTCTGCATTAAAAAAGAAATCTAAGCTACTTCTTAATTATCAATATAACAGACAATACATCTGTCCGTACCACGTGACTAGAAAAACACAAGCTATCGAATTTAGGACTACCACAAGTGACCTTTTTACATTACATAGTATAAAAAACATCCGTTGCATAGTTTTTGTACGGTCACGCAAGGCAGGTGCAGCATTTGTATGGGATCCCGGATCCCGTCTGTCGCGCAATGTACCGCACGAGGTGATAAGTGACCTGTTGTAACTGTGTTACTTTGGGAATGTTAATTTACCTTATTGGATGAGTGATTAGTGCAAAAATGCTTGGATATAATAATATGATAGTAGGTAAGTTATATCTTCCGTAGATGTAGGCTACTCGATAGACTGAGAGAAAATAATAATAATAAGGCTTTAAAATTTGATAATCTGGGATTGCAATTGTTGATTGCAAAATATTACATCCACATCCCTTTACTAGTTTCCAAGTTTATTGTTAACATATAGAAACGAACAGACGGAATTAATTATGTAGCTAAATTTACTTAACCATTTTAACTTTTCTTATTTAAATATAATCTACTAGCTTTCCGCCCGCGGCTTCGCCCTCGTTTTCAAAGAAAAGCCGCATAGTTCCCGTTCCCGTGGAATTTCCGGGATACAACCTATCCTATGTGTTAATCCAAGTTACCCTCTATAGGTGTGCTTATTTCATTGTAATCGGTTCCGTAGTATTTGCGTGAAAGAGTAACAAACACACACACACACATCCTCACAAACTTTCGCATTTATAATATTAGTAGGACTAATAACTGTTCTGTGACTAATAATAATCTTTTATTTTAACTTCCAATGTACAGTACATTCTTCTTTAAAGAAGTCGGTTTAAGACGTCATTATTACAAGACTATAATATTTTAATTTTGAACATAAGATTAGTATAGCTACAGATAAACAAACAAACAACGCTCCAACAATTGGAGGGTATTTTAATAATTTGAGCGGCATAGTTCAGAAGTTCGCTACAAAAGGATTCTCACTGAAGAATGGACGAACTTTGATTTCTTTGGACTACCCACTTTTGTTTATAAAGCGCACATTTGTAAGACTTGCGGAATTTTGGTCGTTTTGTTGCTTTCAGACTTTTCATCCACTTTATCTATCTTTTCTATCTACTTTATCTTTTGTGATTGAATCTTTTCTGTGTTATAGTATCGGTTACTAATGTATACATTTAAACATATTTAATTTTAAATGGTAAGTACCTTGGTATATTACAATACAATATGTACAAAATAATGTGAAGTATTTTAAGCTATTGATATTTTAAAGCTACTAAGATTAATAAGATATTATGTGAAATAAGCATATAAAAATTTAATATGAACCGATGCTAACTTATTTCTATTTGTCTGTCCTTATTGCACTCTGCAAGATGCAACGAATGAGTTATGTTGTGATATAGGACATACATAATAACCTAAGTAATGGTACTTTTTACTGCAAGTGAAACCGCGTGCTTAAGCTAGTTATAACTTTATAATTAAGTACAGTTATAACTTATAAGCATTGAAGAGATGCAGCCTCGCATACCGGCACAGCGGGTGGCCGATATTCTACTGTTTTTTTGTATGTACCCTATTACTCAGTAACGGCTACTTTCTATGTTCTAATTACTGAAGTTTCTTGTTAATGGAAACAATAAATGAATTTTTCTTTCGTAATAATATTGAAAAGGTATTTAAGATCGTATCATGTGAGTATTAATTTTATCAGTTAAATTGTTTATATTTAAGCAAAAAAGTTCAAATGTCTATCACGACGTTATATCTAATTTTAACATAAACTGTGATTAATCTAACTACTTTAAAGATATCTAAGAAAAAGCACATTTGCGAAACAAAAATATAGCGCTAAACGATAACAAGTTCCCGAGAAATAAATTACCATACACAAAACCATTCTTATCCTAAAAGCTATGAAACAGTACTGTTAAACGTATCTTACATACAAAAAAAACTTCAAAATGCACCTAATTATTAAATCCCAAACATGAATCCCATATCATCGAATCCCATAAAACATCACCAGGTGATCAATGACCCGCTAAATAAACTCACTATAAAGTCTTATCCCATTGTCCAGTTTTTGCAATTCCAGCACAAATATATTGAAAACAGCTGTCCTTGTTGAAAAGCTTGCCCCGGGTTTGCTTGCTTTATTTATTTAGGATATTATAAAGACGAAAATTTTGTTTGTTTGTCACGCTTTAGCTCTTAAAGTACTGGTTCAAATTAAAAAAGTTAGCAACATCTTTACCAAGTATCATGGGCTGTTCTGATTATTATTTATAAAGGACAGAAAGAGTGACTATAAAATTAATTAACACTAATGAAAAAAAGGGAAATGTGTAAATATTAAAATACTGAAGAGGTAAAGTAACAAAGAATACCTGAGAAGTTTATTAAGAAAAAATTCCAAGAATTCGAACAGCAAAGAGGTTCAATTACTGCCTTAAAAATATATTAACAAAATATTCATTGGAGTGTGTATATAATAAAATAACGAATCAGAATTTTAACGGCATTTAAACACAATCCAATCCAGTACTTAGAACATTACAGTCACTTCCCGGAATAAATCTTGCTTTAAATCCATTATATTATTTAATTTCACAAGGAATGCTCATAAGATAACAATCGTCTTAACAGTATCCTTTCGTACCCAACATTCTTGGGTACTGAGCGACTATAGAGCATTTTATACTATACGATACGATATCGCTATACGACACCTAAATATTCACATACAAAAGCATATCAAGACCCGCGTCAAGCAACAAGGACCTAAGCAGTGAAATTAATCGCGTGTGTGTGTTTTTAACTGTACTAATAATACAACACGAAGCCCATAATAGACTTTATAAATCGAAAGACTATATTTTGACAAACGCACCCGATTCATTTCAGTATAATCGATAAAAACACAACTCTATACTTTTTTGATTTAAAAAATAACCTAAATAATGTACTGTTTAAAATAACTATAATCAAATAATGCTGTTGATTGCGTAATGACCGACAACTTTATTAGATTTATTGGACAGTTTTGATCCGATAATCATTTTACGAACTGATAATTTGATTTGCCACTTTGTTGAGCAATTACTAATTATGTGTATTTTCGCTTAATCATACAATATCTAATTATATAAACCAAAACTAATTTTATGCGCTTTTTGTAATCAAATTTAGGAATTAAAATAAAACTAAGCATACTGTCTTTCTTATGTTTTTCTTACCAATTTTGCATTTTCTGTGAAATTTTACCATACGATAATCGTTAATGACTTCTTATCGTATGGTGTAAAGTCGCTTCACATTACATCTTACCCTTAATTCACACAAACTTATGTTCAATTTTGTTTAAGAATTTCGAGGGTGAGATACTGGGGAAGTAAAATTATAACAGCGGCGAAACGACAATTATTTTCCGTTTACGTTCATAGTAATTAGTAAGTAAGTAAGTCTCTTGTAAGTATATATTTTAGTAGGTAATTTTAATTGTAAAATAAATATACCTACCTGTTAATATACAACTCATCTATGATACAGCTTAACCGATTTTGACGGAATTTGCACTGGCTCGTAGCTAAACTTCCCTTGAAAAAGGATTAGCGCAAAAAATCACGTTTCAATTCAAGCAATTATTTTTCAAAACACATTCATCCGTGGCAGCGTAAAGCGTGAACATACACAATAAATAAGTATATCTAATACGGAAAGATTTCCACTACAGAGATCGTGCTCATATCACGTCGTTTGCAATTCGATTTTAAATTCCCCTACAAATAAATTGTTACTATCGTTGCGTACTTTGCATTTGAAACTGTATAAATTCATAAGCGTTGATAGCATTTTGCGCCGCATTGTGTGCGCTCACGTATTCCACGCAGCTTTAAGTGAATACTTGAATTCTAAGTAAAAAGGTTCAATGTTACTTAGAATGTTTCCCTTTGAACATGTTTAAAGTTACTTCTTTGAGACGCTGTTTGAATTATAGTTCTTTGATATGAATATATCAGTTTTAATTTGTTTCGTGTTAGTAAGTAATGAAAGTATGAAAAGTTATTCCATTATTAAGTGGAAAATTAGCACAGTATAAAAAAATCATGTACGATTTTTCAATATTTAAGCACATATTTTATGTATAACCTATGATGGTGATCATTCAATTTATAGATATAACCACAAAGCATGCTTTGTATATCATGAACCATAATTTATTTGCTATTTAATTTCTTTATTAGTTAAAGTTATACCCGCTTATACTAACATTTAAAATTATGTATAACACGTTAAATCAACCTTTACTTATTTTACCTGCATATACAACGCAATATGTTATGGAAGAGATCAAAAGAACGTAATACAACGCCGTAAAAATGTCATTATGTCGTGCCTGCAAATTGTCACTTTGTCACTCACAAAATACAATAAAAAGTGACATGAATGTGACGTCATAATATAAAATGTCAAGAGACTCTCATTCAGTGTTCAAAATTTCAAAATGAAATAATCGTATACAATGTTACAGAACTTTCATTTTCTGCGATAAATTAACTTAGTCTTTCCCAATCAGTACAATTTAAACATGTTACCAAAACTACTTCTTTACAAAAAATAAATCAAAACAGCGTGACTAATAAGTAACACAATGTCACTTAAATATAGTCAAGCCGTTCCTTAGCTCCCTGTAACCCGAGACCACAGATCACAGAAACTAAAGGGAGATATGGTTAGGGGGCGGGGCCGGTGTCGCAGCAATATGTACAAAAATGGAACACATGCTGTTTGTTGCATTCAGTTTACGTTCGACCGTCGGCCGGGTATTATTTGACAATGCCGTGTTGTTCCGTTAAAGTTTGTAAAAACCGAAGTGGAACCAGCAACTTTAAGTCAAATGGAATCACATACCATCGGTAAGTACTGAAAATTATACGATTTTCTTACTAAAATTTCAAAAACAATATTACGTAGAGTGATTTCTTGGTTTCTGATCTAAATGTGTAATGTATGATGTAAATAGTTTACAATGCTTCTTCTGTACGTGACTCTATTCAAACGCGGAGTTCGAATACCGCAGTGTATAATGAACATACTAAAGCATTCGATCGTGTAGTACGGCCGCTGCTCGCGGTCGTTAGTTGAGGATGCGCGTCGAGTGTGTCCATGTCGATAAGATTCGGATTTTTTATCGTATTATGTATTATTTTACTACCTTATTTTTATATCATAATGTATTACTATTAGCTTAATATCTGATTGTATTATTATTATTTGATAGGTACTCGAGCAATAATTTTATAGTAATTATTATACATGGATTAAAAAAAGAAGTCACTTATTTCATACTTATATTACTTTACAATAAGTCAATAGGCAATGCTTTATGTACTTCATCACCATGAATGCTACCATCAAGGTGTCCATTTCTATTTTCTACCTAGTTACTGTATTGCCTATAAATTGTTTTAATTTTAACGTTTCTCATTTTATCGACAAGCAATCCCTATCGTAAACGCATATCTTGCGGCTGTGTGGTGCTGTATACGTACGTCACTTACAATCTAGTGTGCGAACGAATAGTCGCTCTCAAATTTTTGTGTGATGACACGCACACAACGCGAAGTATTGTTTTTATTTTGTTTACTGTTGTGTGCGTAAATTTGTTATGAGACACCAGGTTTCGTACTCAGCGCAAGCGATTGGCATCTCTCTAGATCTCTATGCCCGAGACCCATCACAGTAACGCGACGCATGCAACAAAACAAAATTACCTTGTTACCAAATATGACTTTACCTAACAATTTCACATCAGTAATTACACGCTACACCTAGCACAACTGCTTCGACATTACAAAGAATCCACCCGCCCAACGATAACGGCCCTTACTCACCTGTAATAAGACCTAAATTGCCGTATCACGCACTCGCAGGACCTTTTTTTATAGAATGAATGAGTTTGTAAGGGATGTTCAGATGCAACTTTCTAGCTGGAATAGTCGATGTATGTTCTATTGTGCGACAATGCGATTTTAGACTTCCCGCTTTTGTGTTACGGTTTATTTTCGCATGCACTTTTTTGTAGTTAGGACGTATAGTATCGGATGTCACAATGCCTTAAGGGTCCATCTCTATTGAACTCTGTTTGGCATATCCGCCCCTTTTTTTAAAGCACCAGATGTATAAAGGAGCTTTTGTGAGTGCAATGTGAACGAATGCCCAATTATATTGTTAATTTTTAATATACTACAGCAGGACATCTCAAATATTTCGCGGAATGTCGCTCGTGAATTATAAGCATGTAATTTATATAATTTGCACTGCAAATATAAAACTGCTTATTATTAGGTATGTGAAGTTTGTCATATTATTCGATCGAAAAAGTTTTTAAGAGGTTTTGAAGAGAAATTGAATAAAGTTTTTTTTACTAGCAAGAAAGTCATCTTAAGTTTTTTATAGAAAATACTAATCACTTCTACGAGTATTTTTCCATTTAATTTAACCAGATTACAATTTAATATTTATTAAAAAGTTTGAATAGCTTTATGGCTCTATTGTTATTTTTAAATTGGAGCTTTTCTGAAGACGCAGATTAAGATTTCTTTATCCTTATTTTTAGATTATTAAAAGAGAAAACACTTTTACAAATTAACAAAGTCAATGTTAATACAATAAAAATTAAACATTAATCACCAGATATATCTATTTCTGGCATTTTACAAAAATATTCTCCATTAAAAATCAGTTAAAAATATTTTTTGCAACCCCTGTTCAATTCATTCATCCCCTGAAATTCCATCAAAAAAGTTTGAGCATTTCTGTCCATTGAAATTTAACACGGCATTAAATAATAAGCAATTATTCTGAATTGGCATTCAGAACGGAACATATCAAGTTACAGAGGTGTGACCGTGCAGACTGAAGAAAAAAGCTAATAAACTAAAGAACCCCTTTATTTGGCTAATAGATATTCAAAAGCATTTTAACGCCTCAAAAAATTCGTATTTTTTGTATTTGTTTCTTTTGTATAGGCAAAGAGTATAATTTTATTATAGTTACTAATAAGAATGCAATATTTCATTGATAATTGTCACGTTTTAGTTTCCATTGCTGATATAAGTTGTAAAAATACTTGCAAAATATCTTTACGACGGCATATTATGTAAAAATAGTAGAACTACACATTAAACCTATATTTTTTAGTTCTGCAAACATAACAAGAATAAGATGAAACATGGGTTAAATATTTTTAACAGATACGACTATCGATAGCGTAAATGCAAGCATAGACCGAATTCAAAAACGGAAAAGTAAAAAATAAAAAAGATTTGATATTATTCATTTCTACATAGGTATTATTTAGATGTGCTATTTACTAAATAGGTTTGATGTCGGCGCCAAGCCAATGTGAAACTTATGTAGTAGTAGGTAGTTTTGATTTCGTTATGCCCGGTTTACACGGGCTTCATATTAAGTGCTTAGTGCTTGGTACCGACTTTAATTATATTAGTTTACTAGCTTACCGCCCGCGGCTTCGCCCGCTTTGTCTAAAACCTAATAAATTATATACTAAAACCTTCCTCTTGAATCACTCTATCTATTAAAAAAAACCGCATCAAAATCCGTTGCGTAGTTTTAAAGATTTAAGCATACAAAGGGACATAGGGACAGAGAAAGCGACTTTGTTTTATACTATGTAGTGATGATATTATTAGAATGTCTTATTCGTGTTTCTAATAAGGATTTTTTTTCCCATGTCACTTATCAATGGGAATATTCCAATATCCCATTTTACACTTACTTAATTGACACGATTCAACATATTTTTACCCAAAAAAAAAAACCGCTTAATCCATTAAATATTAAATACCTTGATAGAGCTCGGTCAGTAATAAAGTAATTTAAATGTAAATATTTAAAATTTCATTAAACACTCGATTATAATGCAATTAATTTTAAAATTGCAATGAAAATTTTCCAATATCGAGTTATTTATACACGATGGCGCTGCAAACTGCGACATTTATAACTTTATTAAATTCTTATCATATTAGTCATAGGTTTTTTATGTTTTTTGTTTGTTTGTCACTTTAATCTTTGTTATATTACTTGGATTAAATTGATGAAGTTTCTACTTGCCTTTATTGTGAATGTGGTAATTTAGCCCTGCAGCTTTTTTTAGTAGGTATGTTTCAGGGTAGGTATTGTAACTATGTCAATAAAATACCTATGTTTTATTGCAATTTTGAGAGTTTTCCATACATCGAGGCCCAATATAACATTTTATTGTATATCTATAAAGCTGAAGAGTTTGTTTGTTTGAACGCGTTAATCACAGGAACTACTGGTCCGATTTGAAAAATTATTTCGTGTTAGATAGCCCATTTAATGAGGAAGGCTACAGGCTATATTATTATATCTTCACGCTAAGACCAATAGGAGCGGAGCAATGCGGGTGAAACCGCGGAGCACAGCTAGTTTTATATATCCATACATATAAATAATTGTTCCTAACCGACTTACTTAACAAAGGCGCAGTAAATCAGGCTTGTCGCGATCAGGAGTCGAAGTGGCGAAGCGAATTGTTTATTAATTAAGATATTATTCGATAGTCAACTTGGATATAGTATGACGTCATCAATTATTCATGTCGGCCTGTAATTAAAGCTAATTAATTCAATTTATTGAACCCTTACGCATGAGTGGTGCTTTGGGTCGGGCCTGGGTTGTGTTACACGTCTGTCTGTCAGTGTGACCAGATTAAATTTTACAAAAATACCGAGGCACCTCCAAAAAATACTGAAATATACCGACTTACATATGACAGATATACCAATAAAAATACTGATTTTCTTAACACGTTTTATTTATCAATCCTCACAATAAATGTTAGTTTTATAGATGCTAATCTACTTTGCAGTTTCGCATTGCATGCTTTACAAAATGCGGTGAACTCATCATCCTTATAACGTGAAAGCCACGAAGAAAATTCCGGAATTTGTTCCCACTTCGCTAAATAACTTTGCTGAAAACTAGACATGCTGTCCGGATGGATGCAACTAAGTAAATAAAAACAACGAAAATCGCGTTCTATTTATATGATGACAAAAACCATCTCCTATTTTGGGGAAATTCCCGAATTATCGAAAGAAAGTCCTCAAAGATTAAGTCGAGTGCAGAAGAGACAATCATTTCACTTGAACCGTATTAGACGATTTTATACTAGTAATAAAATATCTTATATGTTTCACTACTACCTATTCATCCAACTGAAAACTTAAAAACTAGACGTTGTTTTGAAAATTATAGATAAACTAGCGGTCCGTCCCGAATTCGTCCACGTAAACTGATATTCATGAAACACAACGGATTTCAATGTATGCAATCTGGAAATTACGCTCTATCTAATGGTGCAAACCGCATTAAAATCGGTCCAGCAGTTGTAAAGTTTTAGGCGAACATACATTCTGCAACTCTGATTTATTTTATACTATGTATTGATTGATAATTGTATAGGTAGTATGACAATTGACAATACTACAACGCCGGCGACGGCCGTCTTTCTTGTCATATCTGTAACTTACTCATCTTTGCTCATAGATAACATGTATAAATCCGGAAAAGTCCCCAATGTTCGCGTTCCGGGGAATTCCGCAAACATTGTCGCAAAGACGATCACTCACGACGGTGCTGCCATAACGTCAACCAAAATATACCCAAAAATACTGACTTCCAGCAATATACCTGAAAATATACTGATGTTCGGAAAAGTCGATGAAATATACTGAAAAAGTATTAAAATACTGAATCTGGTCACACTGCTGTCTGTATATTGTATATATTATATGTATATGTATGTATGCAGCACCTTGATGAAGTTCTAAACTTATTATTGAGTTCTCCTGTAACTGTGTAAATAATTGTTTGATGAAGCCTAATGAAGAATACCGTGATGATTTTTAGGAATTTCCCTTGAATTTCCATACCTATAAGCTAAATTTTAAGGTAGTTGCAGAGTTTTATGAAACTGTTTTTATTTTAATAAATGTTTTTATTGTTAATAAATTTCATTTTTAAATAATTTTACCATATTTCAAAAGCAATGTTAAATCCTTACTAGATTGTCTCAGCAGAAACTTGAAGCCTAATAATTGTGCCCATTAAGCATGATAACCAACTCTTTGACGTTTATTTCATTCAATAAATAAGTTTATTGATATTTAAAACTAATGTGATATAATATTTATACTAGTAAATAAATAAAACCTAAAAATAGAGACCGTGACAATTTTTTTTCCAATTTTTTCCAATAAAATAGTCACGTCAATCCGAGCGTAGTCACCCAAAAAAGCTTTTATAAGACAGAAATTTCACGGCGAAAAGTGTGTACGGTATCGAAAACCTAGTTACTGGATGAAAGGAGAGCTTTTGGAAGCTTTTAATCTGAAAGCTATCGAGTTACGCGCCTGCGAGCTTTTTGTCAATTGCTCTTTGACCTAAATATTTGGGGGATGGGTAATTGTTTAAATTCTGACCAATTTCACGATTTTACATTCGTTTTAATTGTCTGTAAGATAATGTCATTTGTGATTTTATAGCATTCAAATGCTTTATAAATGATTTTTAATTCATTAGATGCATAAAACTAAGAGAGTAGAATAAATTCGATAGCTCTGGCGGGATCACAGGTGACCGAGCGGTCAGACGTCACCCTGAGAAGGCGAAAGACGCGGGTTCGAATCCCGCCTGGTTTTGACTATTGGATTTTTAACTATTCGATAAAAATTTCTCAAGAAAATGTAAGAAATCTTTATGTGACTTTAAAACTATAACTAAGATTGGAATAAATCTTTTATTGTGTTTAGTAGTAAAATAATGGATTCCTGGAAACACTCGCGATTTCTCTTAAGGGGAAGCTCTCTAAATTTTATGTGAATTTGCATTAATATTCTGAAACAGGCACACATACAATCAAAATGGAACTTTAGTATATGATTTATTGGGTCTTTTTCTTTCGATGTACAAGACAGTTACGTAATTGTAACATTTTCGCTCGATTCATTTTTTATTCAAAAATTATGCCTATTTTAAGGATTATTACATTTTTTTAAAGATTTACTTGGACTTTATGTCTAAAATAAATGTTAACAGTAAGAAAATAGAGTTTACTATCGAATCCCAAGATATTTTTTCTATAGATCAATTATTACTTTAGTTATAAACGAAATAAGAATTGAGACTTTTTGAGCTCGAACGCGATCAAAGAGCGCACGCGATATTCAACTTTATTTCGGCTGTATTAGCGTCTAGTACCGTAACCGGTCTCTCAGTGCCAAAAATGAGAAAGGGAGCCTCCTCTTAACGAAGAAAATGTGAAATGCGAAGATTTTTCTGTACCTAAGTTCTTATATTTTATTGCTTAATATATCTTATAGTGACAAACTAAATGAGATAAATGCCTGTATTTCGTTTCATTGTTTTCTATTTAAACTTAATTGGGATATTAGTTTTATAAAAGTAATTAACAGTCATTAATTTTAATACATAGCATTATAATATTATACTAACTGTTACAATGTGTAACTACTAATCCTGTAATTGTTTGTTTGTCAGAATATCATCTAAAATTGCTAAACCCAAATCGATAAGCACTATTATCTTATATAATAAAAAAATAATATAGAGTCGTCAGTTTGACATAAAAACTATCTTTATAACCAACGTTCCCTTTTACAGCCAAACAACTGTATTGAAAAGAGATAAAATCAAAACTTGTTGACGATTATACCTACTATAGTTTGTTTTAGGGTTCCGCAGCGAAGCGGATAATATATTTCTTTATTTTTTTATTTTTATAGATCGTTGCTTTTTAAGGGAAAATACTATATGATTTTTACATTTGAAATTTAAGTGTGTGTGTCGCGGGCTAAAATTAGTGTCATAATTTAAATACAAAAACTTTAGCTTGTAAATTTCCTTATTAATTTATCGATCTGTATTAAAATTTCCTTTTCTGTGTTTTAAGAAACATAAAGAGAAGCATGTTATGCATATTATAATGAACAATATAATGTATTTTTCCTTTCAATTGCCTCCTTAGATATCGCAATCTTATATAAATGCTCTTATATGTAACATAGTTTGTTAATCACCAACGATCAGATACTGTCAACTAAAACAATGATGGAGATGCTAATTCCATCGATTAATTAAACATATGTTTAATAAATTTGGAAATTTAAACTGTATCTCTATAGCGGCGTGAAATCTGATAAAATTTGATGGATTATTACAACGCTATTCTGTTTTGAATAATTTTATAAGAAGTTAATTGTTTTCTTCGTTTATTTTGTACTAGCTTACCGCCCGCGGCTTCGCCCGCTTTGTCTAAAACCTAATAAATTATATACTAAAACCTTCCTCTTGAATCACTCTATCTATTAAAAAAAACCGCATCAAAATCCCTTGCGTATAGTTTTAAAGATTTAAGCATACAAAGGGACATAGGGACAGAGAAAGCGAATTTGTTTTATACTATGTAGTGATGAAGTAAGATTCATATAATTTACTCTATATTTAATTAATAACTTAATTATTATAATGGCTAAGTTTTATATAATAGTATATTATGTTGAGTTTACTTTTAAAGTATTTTGCGATAGTGATATTTTCTTAATTTCAATTATTTTTATGCAAAAATTATCTTCATTTAAAATCCAATTTTGTTAAATTTATGAATTCGATATGCAGAGCTTCGTGTGCTTTCATAACAATAATTTAAATGATAATAGATGGGATTAGAATTATGTTATTACGAAAATAGCCAGACTAGTAATTTGATTAATTAAAGTACCTAATATCGGTGTATGGATAATTTATTCTAATTAATGTAATGCTCATTTACATAATAATGTTACAATATTTCAATAATACACAGATTTTATATTATTCGTATTATGATTTTCATACTGATATTATGTAAGTATTAGCTTTCCGCCCGCGGCTTCGCCCGCGTTTTTAAAGAAAAACCCGCATACGCATAGTTTCCGTTCCCGTGGGATTTCCGGGATGAAACCTATCCTATGTGTTAATCCAAGTTACCCTCTATATGTGTGCTAAATTTCATTGTAATCGGTTCAGTAGTATTTACGTGAAAGAGTAACAAACACACACACACACACATCCTCACAAACTTTCGCATTTATAATATTAGTAGGATAGGATTTATTATATAGCGACACCGTTATATTATTAATTAATATACTTAACACAAACACAGATAACTGCTGATTTATTATTTTTCTAAAAAAAATACCTAATATGTAGCTAATATCCAATCAAACGTAGCAAATTAAAAATGTAAAATGACCAAAAATTTTTAAATAACACTTTCGAAGCACAGAATCATTTAATAGAATATTCATTCATTCATTAAAACAATTGCCTACCAGCTACTTACGCCAGCAATTCACCGCGCCGTTCAAGTAACCCACAACAATGAAAACAAAATTGAAATAGTGCCGAATCAAACGAATCGACATTCATTAGCTACGCTTTGAAAATCAAGCGGCGAGTTTTGTACAGCGAAGCGGGCGAAGCGGGGCGGGAGAAAGCGAAGCGGGAGCGGGAGTCATCTCATTAACGCTCAAACAATACTCAATCCGGCGAGAATTCAGTCGCCGGCCGAAATCGCATTTCGTCTCTTGACAGACGTTGTGCTTCGTTTGGTGGGCTGGCGCTAGTTACTAAAAAACAATAGCTAGAAGTAACGCTGGTAAGGGATCGTATATAGCTTCTTGCTTTGCCGCTGTTTGGCTAGATACATTTTTCATCATAAAATATAACCACCAATTGTTACATATTATAATAAAATAACCAACAATTTTTGACAATACTACTATATCAACAACAACACCATAATTATAAATTATGAAGCATAAAAAATAAAACAAAGAATTATTTGTAAAAGTCTAAATGTTTTTCCACAGCTGTGCTCTTTGATCAATTAAATTGATAAATGAAATACGTAAACATCAAAACAAATTGTCATCAACAACTAGAACTGTATAAACGTAGCCAGTATCTAGCGCCAGTGACTAATCGACATCAAGTCATGACGAGGCATCGGGTCGTGATTGGACGCAGACGAAATCCTTTTAACTGACTCACTTCAACACGACGCAACACTAAATAAACAGAACTAGTCGAGAATTCCAAATTCGAATTCGAATTTCGAACCCAAATGTTCTTTATTCAAATAAAGAATCCATTTTGATTCTGTTACGTTCTCTATTTCTATTGGTGGATTATTGTATGGTTCTAATTTCGGAATTTAAATTTCAGTTACGATAGCGTGCGTTGGACGTTTTAAAATCGTTTTCGCGTAAGTTATTTTTAATTGAATCTGTTCTTTCGCATATTAGAGGATAGTGAGATACAGCGTATTCTATTTCTGATTTAATGGTTTAAGTTACCTATATTATCACTGTGAGCGAAGCCTGTTTCAGACAGGATTCTTACTTTTTACACGCTTTTATTAGCTTGGGTGAAGCTATTTAGTTTGTATTTATGTGATCCTTTATTTTTTGAACCAACATACAGATTTAATTCAAACTTTGTAGTTTGTACACTTATCGTAATGTGGTTTTTATTTTTTTAAACTATATTTATTATTTATATAAAATATGATGGTGCTTCAACCACTCAAACTCAAACTCAAACATTTATTTATTCAATTAGACTTCTTCGAGAAGCACTTTTGAAACGTCAATACATATTTTTATCATTTACCACCGATTCGGAAAGCAGTATCTATGGAGAAGAATCGGCAAGAAACTCCATAGTTGCTCTTTTAAATCATTTCAGTATTACAATTTAATTTTACAAAATATGTAAGTAACCGTACGTATATATTATCATAATATGCCAAAGAACTGTCCTGCGGTTTTTACGCGACAACCCTCCATGGGTTTTTATCTTCCATATATTCCTTAATGCTGTAATAGGCTCTCTGAACTAAGACGTTTTTTACATAATTCTTAAATTTAGCACTACTAAACTCTTTAATACTATGAGGAATTTTGTTGTAAAAAAGTATACCTTGACCCATAAATGAATTTTTAACTTTAGCTAACCGGTAAAATGGCATTTCAATTTTATTTCTGTTCCTTGTGCCATAACAGTGTCTATCTCCTACTCTTGTGTGTAAGTCTGCGTTTTTGTGTACATATAAAATATTATTAAATATATACTGTGATGGTACAGTGAGGATACCAGTATTCTTAAAGAGATCTCTTAGTGAGTCCCTAGCACGTAAATTATATATAGAGCGTATGGCTCTTTTCTGTAATATAAATATAGTTTCTATATCTGCAGCCCTGCCCCATAGCAGAATTCCATAGGACATAATGCTATGAAAGTAGCTAAAATAAACCAATCTAGCCGTGTCTACATCGGTGAGATGCCTTATTCTTCGAACTGCATATGCAGCTGAACTAAGCTTAGCAGCGGTGGCGGCAACATGGGCCCCCCATTGTAACTTCTCATCTAGTGTCAATCCAAGAAAAACAGTAGAATCCACAGGGTATAATACCTCCCCGTTTAAAATAATATCCCTTTTCACCTTTTTTACATTTGGAAGGATAAATTCTACACAATTTGTTTTTTTTGCATTTAATAATAAATTATTAGCAGTGAACCAATTGGATATGCGTAAAAGAGCAGAGTTTACTTCGTCAACGTTTGAGTCATGTCTATCCACATTAAATATTAATGAGGTATCATCTGCAAACAGTACTATTTCACACATATCCTGCAAATAATAAGGTAGGTCATTAATATATACTAAGAACAAAAACGGTCCTAAGATAGATCCCTGCGGTACACCTATGTTAATCGGCGCACCGCGAGATTTCTCTCCATTAACAACAACGGTTTGTACCCTGTTCTGAAGATATGAAGCTATGAGGTCCTGAGATAAACCTTTAATACCATAAAAATTTAGTTTCCGTAATAGAGTGGTATGTTCTACACAGTCAAAAGCCTTAGAAAGGTCACAGAATATCCCTAAAGCATTCTTTGAATTTTCCCATGCTTTATATATATGTGACAAAAGAGCTATTCCAGCATCAGTAGTAGAGCGCCCCTTTGTGAAACCAAACTGTTTGGCGTGTAGTAAACCATTTGATACAAAATGACTACATAATTGGTTTAAAATTAATTTCTCGAAGACTTTGCTCAAAGTTGGTAAAATGGAAATTGGCCTATAGTTATTACAGTCTTCTTGGTCACCACTTTTAAATAAAGGAATTACTTTACTTAACTTTAATAAATCAGGGAATATACCACAGTCACAACATTGATTAAATATAAACGCTAAGTGGTTGGCAATGTTTTCTATAATATTATTTACTAAATTTACAGACATTCCCCAGAGATCACATGTTTTTTTTAAGTTTAATGTTTTAAAAGTTTTAACAATTTCCTCTGCAGTCACATGTCGCAATTCAAATAATACATTACACTCAGCAACATGGTCCCTCAAGTAGGACTCCGCAAGCGCTGATGACGAATTTAATTTTTCGGTAATACTAGCAGGGACACTACTAAAAAAATCTTCAAAAGCAAGCGCAACATCAGCACTTTTGTCAATGACCCTACCAGCATTAACAAGTTTTATGGTACTATTTGATTGGCTTTTGCCCATTTCACCATTAATAATTGCCCAAACCGTTTTAACTTTGTTATCAGAGTTGCGTATTTTATCTCTGACATACAAGCACTTGGCAGTGAAACAAACTTTTTTAAAAGTTTTTGAATAATTTCTAACATAACTAAGAAATGACATGTCTTTGTTATATTGCTTCATGCCATATAACTCATATAAAACGTTCCTGCATCTGTGTATACTAGGTGTTGCCCATTGGCTAAATGGTAAATCCTTGGTCATACTTAAAGATTTAACTTTAAAGATTTTTTCAAACTCATTATGAATTAAATTAAAAAGATTTGTAAACATTTCACAAGGATTATTATGAAAGGATTGATCATTCAGGCCAGGCAATTTATTATTAATATTATCTCTAAATTTATGAATGCCTTTTTTAGTTATAGGCCTAACATTAATTCTTTTAAATGTAGGTATGCAATCCCATTCAAAAACTACTTTCTGGCCACAGTGATCCGAAGTCAGTGTATTGAGAATATTTTTTTCTAAAAAGTTACAATCACAGTAAACATTATCAATACAAGTTGCAGAACTAGGTGTAATTCGTGTGGGTTCATCAAAAAGTTTATGTAAATTAAATGATTGAAATAAATTAACTATTCGTGTTGCCGTTTGTGTGTGTGAAAGTAAATCAATATTAAAGTCTCCACATACTATAACCTTCTTTTCACTTCTGCTCAAACGCTTTAATATTTCTTCCATGACTGTCTCAAACATATTATAGTCACTGGAAGGAGGCCTATAAACGCAAACAATAATGTAACGCTCAAGTTCAACACAGGACAGTTCAATGGTGCGTTCTACAGATAGACTAACAATGTCAGTTCGTTCTTTGCATTTTACACTATTGTGTACAAAAATAAGAGAACCTCCATGAATAGCATGTTTCCTAAAGTATATACTTTTTAACTCATAATTATCAACATTTATTAACAACTGACATTGTTTAAGCCAATGTTCTGTTACACAAAAAACTTTAATACTATAATGATTTAAGAATAATTCTATTTCTAATAATTTGCTAGCCAAGCCTTGAATATTTTGATGTACAATGGAAAAAGGCTGCTTAGCTGTTGTCTTATATACTAGTTTAAATCTAGCTTAGGGCTAAATTTTCTGTCAACACTTAACCTAGGTTGGTGTATATAATTACTACTACATAAAATTATAGTAGATCGATGGTCTGATACAGAACATGTACCAGACTGGTTAATAATTTTATATGCTATTAACATAGCAAGTTCTTTCTTATATCTAAATGGCAGATACACTGTATTCCTTGTCATACAAAAAGATTTTATACAGGAATTTAAGTCAAAATATATAAATGCATCACTATGATGATTTGTTAAATTATACAATTTCAAGTTAATATTATAGATAAACCTGTATTGATTTTGTGTCAAACCAGGCAAATACGGTAATGTACACAACATAAATTTACATTTCGTCTCACCACTAATTTTTAACATTTTTTGAAATCCTATATCAATGTCATGTTTTTTTAAATTAAAACTATCTCCGTATAATATAATAACAAAACTATTTTCATTAAAACTAAAATTATCTAATGAATTCATGATATATGTAAATGAACTATTAGGAGTGCAAAAATTAGTAACTTTATGCCCTAAGTTGTTAAGCAAAGCGCCAAAACCCTGACCTATATTATCTGACAACACAATAATTTCCTGCATGGAAAGATGTTTTGTTTTACTAGATGAAAGTGTTGCCGTTGGTTGAATACTATGTATGTTAGTGCAGTCAATGGTCTTATGGGGCGACGGTTGCTCATTGTCACTTATGGAACACTTACATACATAGTTATTGGTCAGAGACTCGAAGCGTTCCATATTTTCATTGCTTAACTTTAATATATAATCTGCCTCTTTTATGTGTTCATTAATTTGTAACTGGGCAGCAGAATATTTTTGGTTGAGGTCATATAATGTATCATTTAATGAGTCTATTTTCTCCTTAAGTTCTGTAGTTTCTACCTCATACATCATTTTATAATGTTCTAAGTCCCTATGATATCTATCTAACTCTTTCAAAAGGCTATTATTTTTAATTTGCAATTGTGCTACATTTTTTAATGAAAATCTATTTCTCATAACTGATTTAGTGCGTTTAATGAACCTACTTAATTTGAGATATTTTTTTAATTTGTTATGTGAATTTAGCTTGATTTTTGTATTGTTTTCAAAGCCACTTAACTGTCCACATTCAAGCAGTTCACCAAAAAGACTGTTCGATGAAGTGCATAGCCGCTTGGAGTTATCCTCTTGAACCTCCATTAAACTGCATTCCAGCTCAACGATACGACTGAGAGCCTTCTCGTGGTCATTGGAACACTGTTGGAAGCTGTCAACAATGTCTTGAAGGGCTGTGCACCTGTTTTGGCTATCCATATATTGAGTGTGGAGTTCAGCTAGCTCGGCCTTCAGACTAGTATTCTTTTTTATTATTTGCTGGATTTCCACCTCATGTTCCTCTCTCTCCAGCAAGAGTTGTTCACACAGGGATTTAGAAGCCTTTAAGTCCTGTAGTGTGGCCTTTAGTTTGTTTTCCATATCTTTGGCCACTGCCTTGCGGGTCAGCATGTTGTAATTTTAGTTGCTGAAACAGGTGAAATAGATGTTAAAAAGTGTATATAATATATGATACAATTAAAACAATTTTTACTTGTGTTAGATAGGCTTATGATACAATTATCAGAAAAGAGTAGATAGTGAATGGGTAAGATAAAGTTTTATAATAGAACTGAAGTATATTTTGTCTGGAGCTATTAGTTTTTGTCCTCTAAATTGCTTCCAACTTGTCAAGCAAAGTGAGACGATAACTATGCGCTCATGTATTTATTGTGACGTTACTCATAAAATATGAGCAGTGTTATTAGTTAAATGAATGGGAATGTTGTGTGTATCTTTAAATAAGATATATTAAAACTAGTACTCCCCTGGTTTATCCAAGACGAAATTCGAATTTGAATTTCCGTTGCCGTTGACAGCCACGTTATACAAAACGCAGCTTCAGTCACGTAATTATACGTATTTCACATGAAATAACACTTGTACGTTGAATATATAGTTTACTATTACTAATTTATACTGTTTTTGCAAGTAATTATTGAATTTAATATGATTTTTTAATTTAAAACTAAGGAGCTGATATTCACTCAGCTGTTGACATCTGTCATCCGTCATCTGTCATCACTGAGCCTATGTGCACTCAATCATATTTCACCGTAGTTATTTGACCGCAAGAATCGAACCGCTAGCCTCCAATATCGAAGTATTGTTCCATCTACAATACTGTTATGTTATTTTATTATTTTGTAATTTAAAACATCTTTGTCTATCAGAATATATTTCATATAATATTATTATTTTAAGACATTTTCATATTTTATCATAATATGAAAATAAATAATAGGTAATTTATATGATAAATTTTCTAATATACATGTATTCCTTTCATTATAATGGTTTTTGTATTCCCGTAGGGAAAATACTACTGAATTTTTTCAACTTTTTGTGAAGCGAATATACGCATTTGTTGACATTTTTATTCATATTGTAAAACTATGTTTTTCGCAACTCTATGTTTTACAATGAATGTGTTCTGTAAGGGCGCTTGTGCACTACAAGGAATTTTACTGTCCGGCATTCCGATTTTTTACGGTCCGGTTTGGCATGAAAAAACCGATGAATTGGCTTGTGCACCTGTCCGTCTTTACTCGGATCAGTGCGGTACAGTTCAAGGAAGTTTGGCGGTATAATGCTATCATAAATGATTGTTTTTGCATTTTACAAGAAACGAGTAAAAAATATAGAAGATGAAATATTATATTAAGTACTTCGTTATAATAAAAAGTAAAGTTCCGTAAGAGATTTAAAATGCGTGTTTCACTGATTTATTTTAATCGGTGACGAGGAGCTAAAGCTATTCCCACTTGAACTTTAACTTACCAACACTTACTTAGATAATAATTATAGGTCAATGTATATAAAAATAACAATACCGACTTTTCAAATCACATTGCCAGCTAAAAGGAAGTAAAACAAGAGCTTGCTTTCAATT
>CAJQZM010040874.1:0-32612 GCA_907164665.1 Colias nastes | reverse complement strand
CTATTGAGTTTTCGCTCAAAAATTATTTCTGGGATAAAATAAATTTTATGATAAAATTCTAAAAAAAAATGTTTTGACGTTCTAAACACTGTATAAACAAAAAAACGTGTTGATGTTTTTTAAGCAAAGGTGAGCATAATATAACAAGATGCACTTAATCATAGATATTTGAAACCAAGGATATTCAGATAAATTATATATTTTACTAGCTGTGCCGCGCGGTTTTTCCCGCGGTTTGCTCCGCTCCTGTTATCCTTAACGTGATGATATATATAGCTTATAGCCTTCCACAAAAAATAGGCTATCTAACACAGAAACAATTTTTCAAATCGGACCAGTAGTTCTTGAGATTAGCGCGTTCAAACAAACAAACTCTTCAGCTTTAAAGCTAGCTATAAGTAGGTACATAAAGACTAATCAACAAGTCAACAGCGACGAAAAGATAAACCGAACATAATATTATGAAATACAATCCAATCGAATTATTTGAAACACAGCGGAGCGTGAAATTACACATTTTAATCATTTACTTTCAAAGGAGTAAGTTCAAAGATATTTGGGGTATTGTTTAAAGGTTTCTTAGAAAATTTTGCTCAAAGGCTTCAAAAGTTGTATCTAGATTATGTTTTCAATGAGTAGGTTTGAATTTGATGTTTGTCCATCAAAAAGACTGGGATTTTGTGAAAATACACAATAATTGTTAATAATTTGTATGGATTTGTACGTAGAAAATTCAATTTTAGGTATGTTTGCAAGTTAAATATGAATACAGGATTCTTAATTTCTGTGTATTTTGTTTTAGTTACAACTGAATATTTAGTAGGAATATTTTAGTCAGTTACGATAAATCTAATAAATACATATCAAATAGTACTTTAATATGTGTAAAATATAAACTCTTACCTAATTTTCTTCATTTATAAGATACTTGTATTGAATCTGAAAGCTCTTATATAATACTAGCTTCCGCCCGCGGCTTCGCCCGCGTGGTGTTTTTTCGCAATAAAAGGTAGCCTATGTTCTTTCTCAGGGTCTAAAGATTGTTTGTGTCAAATTTCATCAAAATCGGTTGAGAGCGGTTTAAGCGGAAAAGCGTAACAGACAGACAGACAGACAGAGTTACTTTCGCATTTATAATTTAATATTAATAGGGATTTAGGTACTAGAGCAAGTTAGTTACGCATAGCAACAGGCAAAATATTTAGGTTAGAATTAAAATACTGTCAGTCGTTTGTGTAAAGATTGTCTCTAGAGAAATCAAAGGTACTTACGTAGAATTTGATCAGAGAACCGAGATATCTTAAGCGAAACAGATCTATTGTTTAAATGCTTTATGTAATGTCGTTTGTTCTCAAATACTTTCGATTATAAGTGGCTGATACTTACGACTCGAAGCTTCTCTATATATTTGTGCTTGATTCCCGCCTGCGGCTTCGCCCGCGTATTCAAAGAAAATCCTGCATAGTTCCCGTTCATTTGGAATTTCCGGGATAAAAATTAACCTAAGTCTTATTCTGGGTCTTCAGCTACCTTCATACCAAATTAGATTGCAATCGGTTCAGTAGTATTTGCGTGAAAGAGTAACAAACAAATACATCCATCCTCACAAACTTTCGCATTTATAATATTAGTAGCAAAGAGTGGATGGTCTCATAGCCGATTTTACTAATAGAATAGAAACGTCAATGACGTTTACGTGTTGGATATCATTGGAAAAATAAGTATAAGTTTAACTTATATTATACAAATCAATTACGGTTTATTTAAATACAGACTTTATTGCTTAGTATTAAATGTAATTTTTAAAATTAAAAAATGAAATGAAATAATATGGCGCTAAGTCGATCCTAATCTTAGTTGGATCGAATAGTAAAATACTAATAATTGTATTAAAATGCATAACTATATTTTATGCAGATGTGTGAGCACTGAGCTGTAAGAGTAAGTTGGTCGAATTTCATTTGCCAGATGATAGTTAATGTAGTTAACGACCAGACAACATAATGGTTAATGTCACTATAAATGAAGCAAAAGGATCTGGGTTCTATCTTCAGTACGAGGAAATGTTTTAGTATATACCTATGGTAGAGTCTGGTGGTTCTTTATCAAATAGGTTTTAATACATAATAATGTTATAAAGTATTCTTCATAATAATATTATTCATAATGTTTTTTTACAGTACAAATTATAAGTAAACCTTTACAAATAAATTAAATATGTACTAATATTGCACAAAAGGCGGCCTTATTTCCGTACAGAAATCTCTGCCAGGTAACCTGGTAGGAAAGTAAGTCTGAAAATACGTATTAACTTAAAAAGTCGAACATACATTATATTATTTACTTATTATGGCTTAGTTTAAGACAAATAAGTACCTGGATTAATTGATTTTTGCGACACGTGTTGCTCACAAACTTAGTCGCTAGAAGTACTTAGTATAGTTACTAACCACAGTTACTAACTCAACAAACTCCAAGTACATAAATAATATTATTCTCGATAAACGCCATATCCCTCATAATATAATAATTAAAATCCTTATAATAGATTGCTGATTACACTACCAAACTTCCTTGTCTCTATTTAGAAACAAGCAATGTATAATTAACAAGAATTACTATCTTATTATTTCGCCCACGTCTTGCTCAAGCGTGTAATAATACATAATTATTATTATTCAACATCATAAATTAATAATAACAACAATTGACATTGAAGAATTTATCATTTTCAAAGGAATAAGGAAGACGTCAAATTTATGATACGGGTATAACAGGAAAATTGGTTGTGTAGATTTTTTATTTGATCAATAAAGGTTATCGTGGTTATTATTTTTTATTCAATAGATAACTATGTACTTATTTTAATACTTTATTGCGTTAGTAGGTACCTAATATTTTTACATAGTTTCATAGAAAATATGAAAACGAAATCTTCGTTATTTAACCTTAAAACAAGTCCTTTATAAATCCTTATCTTGTTATAATTAAAAACTTTGGTAAGTGTAGCGATAGATATTTAGTATCCAAATTTTATTCATTATCCAATTGGAAACTTATTTAACAATATAAAGACAATAAGGAAGAGTGTATTTATTTTTAAAATACCGGCAAAGCACCTGTAACACTACCAGTGTTACAAATTTATGGGCGGTGGTGACCACTTAACATCAATCAGCTGGAGCTCTGATGCGTCTGACGAATTATCTCTTGAGAGGAAATAATTAACCAAATTTGCACCTGGCTCCCGTACCACAAGTTGTTGCAGCTTGACTTATGATTGACATATTTACGTGTGTACGTACATATTATACATATGAACATTTCAGATAGATATAAAAGTCATATTTCCCATACATTTAAATTATTATAATATGAACCGTGTGCAAAACAAGAACAGGCTCCAACTATTTGAGACAGCAATAAATTTTACAATACTGTATAAATCATAGGATTATGATCACTGTTACAGATACATTTGATAATCTGTCAGTTATAACTTTTTATTTAATCTGTGAATAGTTTTTACGAATAAATTTGTTTTATAACTGAATCTATCAGCTTAGATTGGAGATAGTTGTTGATATTTTTCTATGATTAGACATTAAAAATATTTGTTCGTTCAATATATTTGATCTTCAAGATCAATTTTATGAATGGATCACATTTCTTTATAAGTAATTCGATTTCATCTATTTTCATTAAAATAGGGTAACGGGTACTAACCTTGGCACCCCCCCAGTGATTGGCACTTTGAGGTTTAATATGCAATTATTATGGATCACTGACTAATTACCAAAAATAAAATTTACCAAATAATGCCCCCATTATTTATTGCCAAAACTAAATGGTAGTTATGAATTTTAATAACTGGTAACACGGAGAAAAAAAAATCTTTTCTGTCATGGTTCCGAGCGCAACAACTTTATCGTGATTTTTTAACAAATTTTGCTAATACTGGGTAAGTTTGTAGGTTGTTTTTCTTTGTTACTAGATTAATAAATGATTGGTGTGTTGTTTGTACTTGTTAATGAGTTATTATATTACAGTTTTAAAGCAAAATTTGTCATAAAAATCTGTTGATTATTGAGTTCTTGGGGTGCCAATGACTATGCCCATGTTTTGTATGAGAGTACAGTTTTTTGGCACGGGGGCCAATGAATAGATAACGGTTTAACAATTATCCATGTTAGATTTTGGACTTTATAAGACGTTTATTAAAAGTTCTATTCATTAAAAGCCATATTATGGTGATAGTGAGTCTGCATCCAAATTTTGGCAGGGCCAATTATTGTACTTTTAAGGCGATTGGCAGGGCCAATCATTATACTCGTATGGTGCCAATAATTATACCTACTTTTAGTGAGGAGTAGTAGTGATGTGCTAACGTTCATGTGATTTATTAGGTAAATAATTATAATAACAATAACAGGCCTGATAGAAAGTAACATTGCCTCCTACGCAGAAGGTCCTGGATTTGATTTCTTCATAACAAAATCATGTTGTGTCTAAGGTGCTATAACATGTAGGTATAATAATATGTAATTAAAAAAAGGTATTTAATTTAGGTAGTAAACACAATGTTGGATGGTGCTGTGTGAATTAACCCAGATTTTTTTATTATTATTCAATTCAACAAAGATATTCAAGATAATTCATTTTACATCTTGCATTTTTTTTCAATCTCTATTAGGGAGAGCGAAAACGTATGCGAGGCGGACCAATCACGAAGCGAGCGGACGCCATTTTCAATTCGATTCTTTATCTGCATGGCTTATAACAGTTAATAGATACCTAGCTACTATTTGTTGCAGCATTTTATTATTACAATCCTCTTCCCAACACTATTTGTTCTCCGTCGTATTGATTGGCATACCACGTGTATAATGATTGGCAGTGCCAGTCATTGTACCTTTCACTATGTTAATCACTATACCAATGAGTGCCAATAATAGTGCCCTGGGGACTTTTTCAATATTTGTTTAATTTTATCATGTAAAGTCTTATTAATACAGCTAAATTTTGATTCGAAATGGTTCCTAATATATTTTACAATCAAATGCCATAAAGTGTCGGTTACTATTATAAACGGTTGATTTTATTCAAGCGTTAAAAGTCAGAAAATTTCTCTAGGTGCCAATCATTGTACCTCTTACCCTATATTCATTTCTTTATTGATGCTCTAATTTTTCTTATGCTCATAAATTTAGAATAACTTAATAAGTTATGAAAGTGTATTCTTTATCGTTCAGAATTAGAAATTATTGAAACATATGAGGCTTTTTTTTAATAACACGTAGGTACCTAGGTAATACTCTCATATTTTATCCATTCTTGTGTTTTAATTATTGGTCACATAATCTAGTACTATGCGTTTATTTTACTAATACATATCTACTGTTTTATATAACAGCTATTCTCAATCAAATCACTATTTTCATTTAACTACATACTCACATCAATTGCGAAATTGTTACGAACAAACAAAAATGTTACCTAAAATAACATTAGACTTTCCAAAGCTTGATTTCTGATAAACTAATTCTAGTTTGATAAACCTAATTCTACGCTCTAATTAAATATTTTCCTACAATGTATTCCGTACTAACATCTACTCATAAATTTCTCAGAAAATTACCAAAGTTAATGTTCATGTTCTTATATTATTATGTTTAATGTTTATATATGGATGATTTCGTTTCGATTCTAAGAAATACATTCACGGTTTTTGTTATAAATAAGAATTAATATAAATAGTATAAGTAAATAATTACTTAGTTATTTTTAATTCATTTTTTTGGGCACTAGGTTAGTAAAACAGAAATTTTTAAAATTTATTCTTTCGATTATTTCTGATCTCGATTCTCAATGATGGCTTTATTTCCTAAATACCTATCTCCCTCAGATCAATATTATATAGAAGTAACTCATCGAATCTAAAAACGCACAGATTCTGAAAATGTCAATTTGCAGGAAAACTATCAAATAATACAACGTGCTAAAACAATTATTCTCTACTGCGTTCATTAAAAACTTACGCAATCACAAATCGTTGTTTTTAAATTTATCACGTACTCCAGTCAGCATTAACGCCTTACCTACTTATATAACACGCTGAACAATATATTTAGTACGTCACTCGTTAGACCGTGACCCATTTCGAGATATTTCCGTGCGTTCGTATTGTTTAGTTTAGTGGAAGAATAAAATCGTCGGTGTAAAAGAGGTTGGCCGTTAAATATTTTTAAACGTCTGGATTTTATGCGTTTATTTTGAATGCGATACTGAACGATTGTTTAACACATTTTTGTGGTATCATTTTTATTTTTAGACTAGCCTACTTTGTTTGGAATTAAAATACATATAATTAGATGCAGCCTTCGTTATCCGGAAAAGATACTCTTATAAATTACTGGCTTTCCGCCAGCGGCTTCGCCCGCGTATTCGAAGGAGAACCCGCATATTTCCCGTTCCCGTGGGATTTCCGGGATAAAACCTATCCCATGTCCTTTGTCAGGTCTCAAGCTATACCTGTACCAAATTTGAAATCCATGCAGTACTTTTTGAGTAGAGCCTGGACATACATACAGACAAACATTCTAAAAACTAGACAAACAAATAGAACATTTATTTAGTTTCATTGTAATTAATAATAGTGTAACTATAAAGGAAAGTTTTGCAGTAAATATAACTGAAGCGCAGACAAAATACGTTCAATATTTATACGATAGTTTTATAGTAATTTATTACAGGCTGTATATACAATGTTTTTCGCAAATTAATCAGTCTCGGTGCACATGTAATTTACGCGAACGCATTCGATTGACATGGAGGGGAATTGTATTAATGATAAATTTATTTACTTATTTGTTTTTGCGAAATTTATTCAGTTTATATAGTTGAAAGTATTTACTTATCATTTCTATGTTATTGAGACGTTTATGAAACAGTAATTTCTTCAAATAAAGTGTTTGGACCAAAATATTTACAAAGTAAAAAAATCTGTAACATTAAAATAGTGTTGGTACTTATTTAAAACATGTACGTAGAGATACTTTATATCCATAAACAGCAATTTTCATTATTCGTCGAGCATTACTAGAAATGAAATATAACTTACCAGCCTAGTAAAATGTTGTTATTTGTTAATTCTTTGTAGGTATCCGAAGTATTAATTAGGTTTCTGCTCGCGAATCAATTCACGTGAATATTCAAAGTTTATGGAATTCCGAACATATCCTTTTGTCACGTTTTATCTTCTTAAGACATAGATTTCAAAATTCTCTTCTTAGTGCTCAACTTAATCTTTAAAAGAACTTGTGTACGTTGTGTAACAAGTAGTGTGAACAGTGCGTTATATAATTCAGTCTGTCAGTAAGAAATATATTTCCGGTTTTTATACTTTGAAATAATGCAGAAGCAATGTGGCTACCCATGTTCTGTCAGAATAAGATTTAAGAAGCAGAAAATAGACAACATCTGGTGGCCATGGGATGTTAAAAATGCGTGCGTAAGTGCGTAAATATAAAAATAGAGCCTCTCTTTAAAACTTTGATATTAATGTATGAATAAATAGTACATTTACAATACACAATTTATGCACAAAAAATATTATTATGTTCTTATGTTTATATTGAGATAACATTGGAAACTGCTTACTACTGCAAAATACAGAATTGTTTATACAATGCAATCCTTCATGATATCATTATCATGAAGGATTGCATTCAAATTTGCAAATCTTAAAATTTTAGTTGAGCAATGAACAAAGAAAATAAATAAAACATTCGTTAATTTAGTCCCTTATCGCAATTACTGTTTGCTTACAATATTTTATTCCGAGACGGCCTCTTTGGTACAGTGGTTGACGCGTGAGCGTAACACCGAGGGGGTTCGATTCCCGGTGGAGACGAAGAAAAAAAATGTCTCGGTCTGGCAGGACACAGAAGGCTGATCACCTACTTGTCCCTTACCCGACTGGGGGACATGGGACTTCACTTTTACAATATTTTATTATTTAAAATCTAACCATTTTGTATTATAAATTAAAAAAAGTTTGGAAAATCCAAAAGTGCACGACTCATAATGCTCATTTAATTATGAAATATATAAAAAAAAAAAAAATATATATATATATAGATATACAGTCTTGTAGTTTTCGTTTTTTATTAATTGCAATTAAACGACACTGAATTAATTAATCATTCGCATTCAGTGACCTACAATCGTCAATTAGAATATTTAAAAAAAAAATTTAACTCAAATGATGGATTTTTTCACAAGTTATAGTGTTTTCAGGTTTCACACATGACGGACAGGAAAATTTTTTGACCTATTTCGGTGTTTTTTTCCAATTCTATTGAAGTAAATCAATTTTTAAAAAGTATGGGATTAATCTCCATTAAATTATCTCGACAATAGTATGCAAAATATCTTGATTCCGTGAACTAACAAGGCTATAATAATAAGAATAGCTGCAAAAATGAGGCGAAAAAAATTTTTCGATCGTAAAGCACTCTCTGATGCTTCGCATCATGGTCGTGCAATAATTCAAATGCAGTTAAATTGTCAATATAAAATTATTAAATTGATACAATTATAAAACCTTTACACAATAGGTACATTAATAACTTCGCAAATTACCCAACCCAAATAGGATTACCGACTAATAAAGACAAAAGAAAATGCTAACGCTCACTCATTTACGTATACTTACATGATAACTACGTTGCTGTCCCTACTCGGCTCAATGTTACAGTGCTGTAACGGCTTAATGTAGCCACTGAAGGACAGTACGGTCAGCAACGAAAGAAAACATTTTTATTAATTTATACTAATACTGTCCCGGTAAACGTTGTTTCACCTTACTCTTATCACTTAGGGGTATGAAAAATAGATGATAGATGTCATGAGTATCGGTCCAGCCGTCTCGGAGGATTACGGTAACTGTGACACGAGAATTTTATATATATATATGTATATACCTATATAGAGAAGAGATTATAAAGCCGAAGAGTTTGTTTGATTGCTTAAAAGTGGTTTGAAAAATCATTTCACTGTTAGATAGTAAATTTATCAAGGAAGGCTAGGCTCATCATCACGCTAAGACCAATAGGAGTGGAGAAAAGCAAGTAAAACCGCGGGGCACAGTAAGTTGAAGTATAACATTTATATTCGTAAAAGGTATTTTGGTAAAAAGAAGTGTAACATGCTCTTTACGAATTAGGTCATGCCTTAATTAGTTGTTATCGTTCCTTCATCGGTATTGTAATGTATAAAATGTAGTAAATTATAGAAATACGTGTAAAGAAATGTTACTACAAGCGATATTATTTTGTCAAGACGTGACCTGTATTAAAGATGTATTATGATGATGTAATACATGCTTTTCACAGAAAGCATGTATTTTTAAAGTGAAACTTCTTTAGGCGCGTTGAGAGTAAAATTTCAAGTTCGCGTCATGGCAATACCACATCACATCATCGAGTAAGTCGACGATTTTAGTATCTTTGAATCTTACCAAAGAAGTTTCACTTCTGACACGTGTGCTCGGCACACACGCTCTTTTTTTAATCTATTTTTGCTTTCGTTGCAAACTGTACCTACACGCAAATTATGCCCTGTCAGCTAGGTTAGCAAGTAGATAAAGCCCAAGGTGCATTAACTACTTGCTAACCGACTTTTAAAGAAGAAGGTCACTTCGTTTTGTAAGTACTATGTAGTATCCTTTATGTCTCTTACAGTAAAAATAAAGAAGTCCTTGTATGTTACATTACAATTAATTACGACAATCACTAATCTAATAAGCAACTCTGTAGTTTCAACATTATTAAATTAATGATCAATTTATTTTACTTTCTATGCTAGTATATATAATTAAATTGATACATCATTCATTCCTTTAACTTTTGATTTATTTGTTATAACTTATAACTAAATTCCAATAAAACGATTCGACCTTAAAATCTAGACAGCTCTAAAAACAATTAGCCAGCTTATCCTAAAACAATATTTATCATCTTCCCCTACAATTTTATTCATTTCAATACGCCATATTCCCGTTCATGGCTCTCGTCAACTTTATTACATTATTATCCCAAATTCAACTCACAAACGAATTTATAAAACCTTTCTCATGTTCGTTGTTACTCAAAAACCATCCGCAGTACATTACCATCATTGAAATGTTATTACCACAGGTTAAATATCGTTAGATGTCTAAATAGCACAGACTAAACAATGTCAGATGTCAAAATACCACAGACTAAACAATGTCAAAAACTTAAATGACTTAATTATGAAAGACATCGTTCGTATATTCCAATTTTTTAAGACTAGATGGATATGTGGTTTTAAAATAGTATAGGGACACTGGGTAGTTAGTGATAATAATATTAAATGAATTGACTTTTGGGATTGGGCGCGTTCATAATATTATTATTACTGATCAGGAATACAGATGAGAATTGCATAAACCAATAAGAGACATGTAGTTATCTCTTTTGCTATACAAATAGAACACATTACACAAATCTATACTAATATTATAAAGCAGAGGAGTTTATTTTGTTTGTTTGAACGCACTAATCTCAGGAACTACTGGTCCGATTTGAAAAATTCTTTCAGTGTTAAATAGACCATTTATTGAGGAAGGCTATAGGCTATATAATATCATATCGCTAAGACCAACAGGAGCGGATCAATGCGGGTAAAACCGCGGAGCACAGCTAGTCCTTTCTAAAGTTAGATAAATATAACATTTCAGAGATAAAATGGATAAACATAGATCGTTGCGTCATCCCGCAATGTAATTGAGTGAAGCGGATCAGGCGCACGTAATTTACTGCGGTTTAATTTAAAAGCGTGAGCGATTCGGTGACTTTAAAAAGTAATATTATGTTTATGTAAGTGGTTTAGAATGTTCAATTCCAATGCTCACTTGCTTAAACTATTAAGGTATAGAAAATAGTAAGGAGCTATTATGGGAACTTGCATATTTTAGTTCTATGTAAAGAAACGACGAATAAATGCAAGCGTCTCTTCTTTCCTTTCCCTTTGAATAGCTAGAATAGTTATTCTAGCTACAAGTAGAGTTCTACTTACAAGTACAAATTGAAATTCAAGATAGAGGTCATCGGTAAACCTGAACTAATATGTAACTTCTGAACAGATTCTTTACTTGAAATTGAGGAGTTAACAAAAAATATGTCAATTAAAATTATTTATTTAAATCGCTTATAACGTGCGCCACACCGCAATCACCATCGTTTGAAATGTAGATGACGTGATTTTTCGCAAATCAAAGTGTTTTGTTAAAACCAATTGGGTGAATATTTAACAATTGGTTCAATTGAATAACGATAATAGAGATTTACTCGAAATTGTCTCATTTCTTTTGTTATTCTATTGAGCGAAACGTTTAGGAGAGATGTGAGAATGGAAATTGAAATAATTGCAGATATTTTGGTTTCGAATGCGTTTTCTGAATGGAAATACTATAGATAATATAGATAGCATACTCTACTTCCCAACTTTATACAACAGGAAACACCTATAATTTCATCCTTTCTTAAATACAATATTTAAGTTGTACAGTTATTTTTCAAGATCTTGGATTCATATAATATATTGCTAAATAAGACTATCTATAGATACCTAGATGAAAAAATTTAATATTTTCTCTACCCTATAAAATAACCCAGTGAAGACAAACTAAATTTTGTATTTATTATCTATTCTAATATTATAAAGCTGAAGAGTTTGTTTGTTTGTTTTAACGCGCTAATCTCAGGAACTACGGGTCCGATTTGAAAAATTCTTTCGGTGTTAGATAGCTCATTTATCGAGGAAGGCATCAAATATCATTACTCTTAGGCCAACAGGAGCGGAGCACTGCGGGTATAACCACGGGGCACAGCTAGTTTTACAATTAAATTACTATTGCGTACGAATTTTGACAAATCCAGGTTAAAATGTGTAGAGCATTATAATTTAAATGTGTGGAAATTTCGAAATAATATGACACAAAACCAACACGTTTATTAATTAAGAATTAACCCAGAACTGTCATTAGTTTATATCTTCATCTGTTTAATTAAATGCCTGTCATGTTTGTGTATTTGATTTACCTATTTGTGTTTAGTTTATTTATGGTTAATTCGTTTAATTAGGGAAGATTTCCCGTTCGGTAGATCACAGAAATAACCACAAAACCGATTTTAATGAGCAGTAAATTATCACGTGACTGCTTTAATATTAATAATATTTACTATAGTATTACAACATAGTTAGTAAATATTATTATTTAAATACCCTGAAATTTTTATTACTGAAATCACCTAAACTATATTATTTCAATGAATGTTGGTCTTATTCCACTTAACATACTCTATAAAATTTTATATAAAACTAGCTTTCTGCCCGCGGCTTCGTTCGTGTTTTTAACCGGCATAGTTCCTGTTCCCGTGTGATTTCCGGGATAAAACCTATCCTATGTGTTAATCCAAGTTACCCTCTATATGTGTGCTAAATTTCATTGTAATCGATTCAGTAGTATTTGCGTGAAAGAGTAACCAACATTCATACACATACATCCATCGTCACAAACTTTCGCATTTATAATATTATAATATAGTCATTTCGAGCTTTCTTTTACTAGAACTTTTAACCTTTATAAATTTATAGACTTTTTCCAACATATAACAAATAAAACAAATTTATGTAATTACAGAGAATGGAGAATTCATTATATGTAATTCTATTTCATTTGATATCCATGTTTCTTTGTTTCTGATTCAATCAACCGATGCATTGGTTTTCCATTTCATAACCCGTGTTTTAATTATCTAATAATTATGTTTATAACTTTTGTATATTTTCTATCTGTTTTCTATAAAGGAATGTGTATTGGAAATTATCTTTTAGTCTTGTGATATTGTTTGCGTTTTATAAAGGTATGGAGAATGGTTTCTCATATAATATAACATATATAATTATTAATACATGGGTACCTACCTACTGTGTTTTGTATTTCGTATCATTTACTATTACAATATAGTTATTGAAGATGACTTAACAATTAAGGTATGATATTTCGTTTTATAACATCTAAACATGGGTCACTAAATATACCTACACACTAACTTCCGATTTCGAAGAAAAAAATCAATGCTTAAAAAAAATCTTCTAATTGATGATTGTTTAGAACTATTACCTACCTAGCTATTCCAAAAAAAACCTGAATTTATTACCAAAATTAATAATTCACCAATCGTCCAAGTCAATTAATAAACCGCTTTAATTAAAGACAAAGAAGGTTAGATAGAAACTGATTACGAATTTTTCCCAAAAGACGTGGTTGACGTGACTCTATTAACAAATTAATTGGACTGCCTCCACTGGGTCCACCCTTTACGTTTTTTTTTTTTTTTTTATGATATAGGATAGCAAACGAGCAGACGCGTCGCCTGGTGTTAAGCGATACACGCCGCCCATAAGCATCCACTCCACTGGGAAGTGGATGTGTTGCTGTCCTCAAAGGGATTTGGAAGGAGTTAGGTAGAAGGGGCGAGGATGGGAGGGAATGAGGATAGGGAAGGAGAGGATGGGTAGGGGATGGGAAGGGATGTGGGCCTCCGGACCCCTCACTCACCGTACGGAACGCGACAGTAAACTGTCACTATGGCGCCGATATTCTGTGAGGGTGTGGTACCTTCCCCGGTGCGAGCGTGGCCCAATTCGTGCCGAAGCATGCTCGACTCCCACTCTCAAAATCATCTCACGTATCTCGTGAAATGAAACGAGTTTTGAAAAATGATGTTCTAGACTCTAGTATATTATAGTGGTAAATAATAAAAATGGTCGAATTTTCTTGGTGAATATTGTTTACTAGCTGTGCTCCGCGGTTTCACCCGCATTGCTCCGCTCCTGTTGGTCTTAGCGTGATGATATATTGTAGCCTATAGCCTTCCTCGATTAATGGGCTATCTAACACCGAAATAATTTTTCAAATCGGACTAGTAGTTCCTGAGATTAGCGCGTTCAAACAAACAAACTAATCTAAAATATAATATTTGCACGCTCAACTACGAGCAGAATGTTTAAGAATCTATATAATTCGTACCTACCTAACATCTTTGTAAAATGTAACTACATTCCGCTAATAAAGATTTGAATTTTGAAAATTATATAAATAAATACATAAACATGTACAGTAAAAAACACACTTGATAAAACTAAATAAATAAACTAAATAAATAAATAAACTCATGAAATTAATATTGTCATCTAACCTCGATAAGACAAAGTTAGAACTATCTGCATAAAGTTTGGTCAAAATTGACTTTACAGGAGTCAGTTGCATACAAACATACAGGTGAAACTAATATAAGTGTGATAAAAATGTCTCTATATGCAAGATAAGAATCATTTACTTGAGCGTGAAGAAAAATGATTGTGTAAACAGATGTGAAATGCATCTGCTTCATAGAGAATGCGGGATTCAAATACGTCGGAAATTCATCTTTCTACATACAAGAATTTTAATTTAGTATGTAGCTTTATGGAAAATATTTGAGATTTAAACAACGTATCTGTATGTATGTGTTGTAATTTTGTTTGCTTTTGTGAAACGACCTTAACTTGAGGGAAATTCATAAACTTCGTTAAGAGTATGCATGTATGAAGAAAGTCTCAGAGAATCAGCTCTTTGATAAATTGCTTTCAAAAATACTACTTGCGTATAATATCTATAATTTAAATAAGACAATAATATTTAAACTGCTTGGTTTTTGGTGCATTTAGGGTTCAAATAAGAACCAAAAGCTCTCAAAGTATTTTTACCTTGTTGTTTTTTTTCCTATTTTTATACATTTCCAAAATGGCATTTAAAAATCTGGAAACGCAAACCTTTTTAAAAAGCAGTAGGTCTGTAAATATTCATGGACGTTGGTAAATAGCCGATTACCATCAAGCAAAATAAAAAAGCTAATAGACGAGTCTTTAATACAAGTATAAGGTATCAGTCAAAATTCCGTATAATACTTTATACGGTAACATGATAAGAATACCAAATATATTTGCTTCATTGTGATGGGGGTCTGAAAACGTAACGATTTTTATAAACTACTAGCGGTCCGCCCCGGCTTCGCCCGTGGTACATATTTACGTATTCTCTACATAAAAACCATCCTCGTACTTCAAGAAATATAATAAAAAAAGCATTATCTAAATCGGTCAACTCGTTCACGCGTGAAGCCGTGACAACGCGAAACGGGTTTCATTTTTATATATATAGACTATATTACGTCTGAAAACTTTCATGAGTAGTAAATGGCCACTTACCATCGAGCAATTATTTTGATATACATGTACACGATAATCTCTCAAATTTCCGTGCTCCTATATTGTTTCTATATACAAAGTATTAAGTATTGCCTCTTACAAAGTATGCTACAATATTATTATGATCTTTACAGATATAGGCTTTTATTTTATACGTACAGATAGATAGATACATGTGATCTATATATAGCAAAATGTCTGTACAAAATAACGCACGTGAATCTCGATATTTCCCGCCAATGGTAAATCATATAAGAGCAGTAGACGGTACATGATTTTATTTTCCGCTACCTTCGGAAATGTACTGCGATATTTTAGCGTCGATTTTACATTATTCGGTCGAACTTTAATCGATTTTACGTAAAGACTGTTATTTGGTAGGATATGATTGAATGCATTGAAGTGGACATGTATTTGTGCGTTATATGCGTGTTTTATTTTCAGCGATAAATGTTTTGTCAACAAAAAAAATACGCCGTATCAAACATAAAGTTCACGGCAAAGCATAAGGGCTCTCGCACACGGGCCACCGGCCACCGGCCACAAAACGCAGCCACCGGCATATTTTCTGTACTTTTCATACATTTTATATGGTCGGTGGTTGCTACACGCTTCTAACTTGTCGTGGCAGCCTCAGCGCTAGCCGCTAGTGGCTGTCGCGAGGCTCGTGTGCGGCGACACTAATAAGCAGTTCGTTAATTTTTAACTGACTTAAAAAAAGAGGAGGTTCCTCTTATCTTTAAATATTAAAACAAAATATCACCCTAACTCATGGAAAAAAAGAAGTCAAAAAAATCTAAATTCCAACTTTACCTGAAGTTTTATCAATGACATAAAATTACAGATACAAAAACGCATACAAAACCCAAAAACCAAAATTCAATTAAATCCCGGCTCCCGCCATAACAGTATTTTATACCGCTCGCACAACTACATTCTTGATATGACTTCGTAATAAATAAGTGTCCCAGTTATTTTTTTCATAACAGAGGAATGTAACTCGCTTTCATTATATATGAAACGTTTAATATTACGCAACAAAACAATGTTAGGGGAATTTCAAAAATATTACATGTTCGGAGTAACTCATATTCAAACCAAACCCTTAAGGTTTTAAATCAATATTTGGGTAAAAGTAATTTCTAATTCAATAAATGTTGTGATAAACTAGCAGTGTCTCGAAGTTTTACCCGCATTGCTACGCTCCTTTTGGTTTTAGTGTGATATGATATAGGCTATAGCCTTCCTCGATAAATGGGCTATCTAACAGTGAATAATTTTCAAATCGAACTCGTGGTTCCTGAGATTAGCGCGTTCAAGCAAAACAAGCTCTTCTGCTTTATAAAATTAATAACTATAGATATTAAACTATTGCAATTATCCATTGTTTGGTTAAGGGATGTTTATATTAACCCTGAGCCCTAACAGATTGTGATAAATTTGCATACCACAAACAGTATCAGAAAATACACATAAATTCGATTAATTTTCACAAACCCATATTAATGAATAGTTTATTTCTGCCTGCAACTATACATATTGTATGTCATACTCATCAAATCCGTGCATTCTTGCGTGATGCAAAAATATACGAAGAAACATTTTTTTGGTGCACAATATAGGACTTTTGATTTTTTGTTTAGTATGATTCCAAACACTCTCATTTTCAGTAGATCATTTTAAATCACAGAGTATTAATAATAAATTTCCCAAAAAACACACGCAAATACATTTACAAAAGCTCATACATTCAGTTGTATACGTGTAATTGAGTTGTGACATTGTAAATAAAGGCAGGAATACAATTTCTTTATATCATAACAGGCTATGAAACATGGTTATTACACGTCTAGACATCTAGGTGTTAGTTATGGCCTTTCCGGACTGGATATATTGGATTAAACCGGTTTAATTACTCCAAATACATAACACGATATTTCACTGGTTTTAAGGTGACATGTATTGTACTGACTTAGATCTTTCGTAAACAGTATACTTATATTATAAAGCTGAAGAGTTTGTTTGTTTGTTTGTTTGAACGCGCTTATCTCAAGAACTACTGGTCCGATTTGAAAAATTCTTTCGGTGTTAGATAGGCAATTTATCGAGGAAGGCTATAGGCTATATATCATTACGCTAAGACCAGCAGGAGCGGAACCACGCGGGTGAAACCGCGAAGCGCAGCTAGTGTATTATAAAGTGGAATTGGGTTAAGATCCTCTCGATTCTTGGTGTTTTTAATAAATATACATGTGAATGAATTATGTTTATTGTATATGAATTGTGTTGTAGTGTTGTTGATATTATACCATGATCACGAATGATGAATTTGAATGAATTTTCATTACGTGGGATATCAACGAAAGACATTGAAAACATACTAAATAGTTTTAAAGTGCTCTTACGTATTGTAAAATTATCTTTTTTATACCTATAGAATATAGATAAATCATGTTTTAGTAGCAATGTTTTACATAATAGCAGAATATCATATTATCGCTCTAGATTCTACACTTATAGAATATAATAAGTAGGCTTAGAATAACCTTATGGGATATTAATCCCATAAAAATCCCACCCACGTAGCCATTAACTGGTTAAATTATTCCCAATTTATTGATAAATCAAACATAATTTCATAGCGGATGCCCATCCGCTGTGTTATGATTTTGTCTATAAAGGTATACAAATATAAATAATCTATTACAATGAGTGTAAACCAGATGGTCACCGATTAAGTTTTCAGTGGCGGGAAATCATTTTGTTTTGCACTAAATAATTTTGAAGGATGTTAGATATATAAATAATAAATATTATGATAATATTATGTAAATCATCTAGATGTAGAGTAAATAGTCAGTGTGTAAATGTGATGAAAGTGAAGTTCGATTTTTGAAACAAATTCCATCTTTTTTTTTTTCACAAAATATGTAATAACCTGTAATAACTAATCATGTATATCTTATATGTAAGCTTTAATTACATTTTCTTGTTATAAAACACCATATTTTAAAAAGTTTATCATCTAAAACATTTGCTTCACACGCTATTACCAGCATGGAAATCTCGTTTGAAAAATTACAAACGCAAGATTTTTAAGTAATACATCTGTCTACATTCAAAAAATAACAGCATTTCATTCATCTTTCACCACTATCTCAGTACAATATTTACGTACCTACATTACTATAAATACGTTTCGCTGTTCAAACGGGGTCATCGCCCGGAATAGCCGCTAGATGGCGTTGTGCCAAACACACTCCTCTGCGCATTACGAGTTGCGCAATGCAATTACGCGATGCGGAAATAAAATGTTCATGTGATGTTATGTTTGATAGGAATGTATGATTTGTGTGACTTAGGAGATAGCAGTGTGTGTGTGTGTGTGTGTGTGCGTGTTCGTGGGGATGCGTGTGTTTGTACGACGTGAGTATGGGTATGCGTGGGATTATGCGAGTGTGGGAGCATATTATGTGTACCTACGCGCGGTTGTGTGTGTCAGCTACACTTCTTAAAACTTAAATGACACATTCGTTTGTAATCTACAGTCTTTACTTGTCAAAATCTCAACGACTACAATCCCTTGAAACACGCTTTAAAATCTTTAAAACGGGCGTCAGAATTGCGTGATAGATTTTCTTCTCTGAACAGAAGAATTGTTTGCCTTAATCTTGAAACAATTTATTTCTGTTGTATGTTCAACATTAGGTTTATTCACTTAACATCTTCAATGAACACCGCTAAATATAATATGCTCGAAATTCCAGGAAGGCGGAAAAGTTTTATAGAAAATTTGCAGACTTCAGATCTCTTGGCTATAATAAGTGTGTCAATCCATCGAGAGTCTCCATAAATTCTCGGAAGTCGTTTAAAAGTACGATCTTTTATTCCTGAAATATGATTATGTTTTACAGATATAACTTTTATGTATAAAATTGCCATTGCTGGTCTCGCTTCTAGAACCGCATTATACATAATATGAAATACCTATATAATAATATGATAAGCTTTTTTTAATATAGGTTTTTTATTATCACAAAGAAGTAAGTAAGTTTTACGCTCAGCGTAATAATAATAACGTATAAATTACTTTTCATTTTTCTTAAATTATGTAGAATATAATGAACTGTGATGTTAGATAATATTTTCACAATTTTTAATTGGAATTTCTTATCTAGAACGAGTAGGTAGTTTGCAAAAATACGCAATAGTTAATTGTTAGTAGGTATTTTAGCTGGAGCCATCGGTTACATTTGCGTGATATCAGCATAAGAAGTAGCCTATGTGATATTCCTGACTATAATAAATTTATCTTTTGACAAAATTTCATTCAGTTTGCATGAAAATCAAAACAACACTTCGTCTCATTAATAATATTAAGTCACTTGTTATAAAAAGAAACAAAACAAAGATTTTCAAAATTTTATTCACATATTATATTAAAACATAGGTATACATATATATTATCACATCACTAAAACAACCGACCTTACATAATACCTAAGTTACAAGGGATTCTGTCCTATAAAAACATTTCAGCCTACAACCTACATTATATTATGGATTATATTCATAGTTTTAAACCTTTGTTATCACACAAAAGTTTTATAATAAACATGTTATTAAAATTATCATGTTACGTGAAATTATTTTAATTAAGGGTCGAATGTTAAATACATAAATTTATAATAATGATATGTGCTTGTATGGATTATGCAAAAAGGTTTAAATTTACATTGTCATGTAGTTATACTATGTGAGAATCCAAAAACTGTTTTTATTTCGTAAAGACTATCACGTGTAACATCATATTCTTACAAAAGGTTCAAAGTTAAAATTATTACAAACAAATCTTTACAGAAAATTTATAACAAAGATATAATAAGTTAATATTTTAGCAAAATATCATTTACTATATACTTTATAAGGAATATTTTCCACCAGGGAACGAGGTATATAAATAAAATTGATGTTCATACGACAACATAATCCCAAAAGCTTTGATGAAGTAATATTAAGGCATGTCTATAGCAACTTGGGGATTATTATTGTTTCTTAACAAAATCATATACTTATGAATAGTGTTGCCCAAATTCAGTCTTGGTCTTGCAGTCTTGGACTTGTTCTTGCGTTTTTGCAAGACCAAGACCAAGAACAAGACCGCGTATTTTTAGCAAGACCAAGACCAAGACTGACCGTGCAAGACTTGAGCAAGAACAAGACATAGCCTGCAAGACTCTTGCGTCTTGCAGCTAGGACTTAGCGCTATTTCACTGAGTAGTTAGGTGTAACAGTTCGGTGTATAGGTAGGTACGCTTAGGAATTCTATGAGACGCAAAAAACTGTATCAAAGAATATGAAAAACTGGACCTATGCGCATTACGACTAATACCATAAACATAGCGAATAAAAAAATATCTATTAAAATCAAACTGAGTGCATGCATAGTTATGTTTTAACTCTTCAATTCCCATGTCTAAGATAATAGCAATTTTGCATTTCTCTTTTACTGAAATAGTTTAGATACATCTGGCGAAGACAAAAACAAAGAAAAAAAAATTAATTCTACCCCCCATTTTTTATGAGGGTGTCACCTACAGGTGACACTGGGCATTGTTTTAACTTAGGACTCTAAAGGACTAACGAGGTTTTTCTTTTTTTGGTAGGAATAAAATATCGATTTTTATTATAATAATATTTATTTATGAACAAGTAGAAAAAAAAATACATAACTTATTTTTTGTGGAACATGTACCAACACTTTAGAAGTAAACCGATATTGCACTTGGTGCACATTTTTCTAGTGCGTTGGTAATAGTACCTGCATCTTCGCTGTGAGCAATCGACTGCCGAGTGGTCGTCCACAGTTCCAGCACTCCTCACTTCTGTGGGCACTCTCATTTGTGCTGAACGCCCCAGGCAGAGTTATGGTTGCCACATTCCGTTGGAAATCGTAGTAGGTCCAGTTAGTTTCCATCAGCCCTTTGATCAGCCATGCATTTTGGCAAGCTGCTTCTATGCCAAAACCCGTTTTTTATCCACAAATCCAATGTGATCTACTTTTATGATAGGATCCAGTCCGTGTTAGTTGGATACGATGGTAACGATGCTGTTGTCATGCCATTTGGCGGTAATAATTTCATCAGAAGCTTTCTAATATATTTTTTCTTCGGTATTTCGACTTGTTCTTCCTCGTCATGTACACAATTTTCTCCAGAGACGGAAGTTCTATTTTGACAGTATACTTGTGACCAAAGCATGCGACTAAAAAATGAAAAATACTAGCGTCATTTTCGTCTCCACTATCTTCGTCAGTCACCACACCATCATCAGGAGGAAATAAAATAATATCGCCTGGGTCTTCTCCAGCGTGCAACTCCTCGGCAATCTCATCTAACGTCAACCTGTAATACGTAAACAAGCTCTAAAACAATATCACCACATAGCAATAAGACAAAATATAAACAACAGTCTTTTTATTACTTACAATGAATTCGGAATAATAAAGTTATTATAATGCCCAGTGTCACCTCCAGGTGACACGGCATATTTTCAGTGCTGTAGTGAAGATTCTATTAGTTATTTTTAGCATAAAATATATTTATATTATAGCTAATACATTCATTTACTATATATAATAAGAAAAAAAACAATACTTACTGTCGGGACATTTTTATATCACTTTATACTTCAAGGAATCACACAAACTCTGACTACTTCAAGTACGCGCGAAACAACTAAACAAATTTGATAAATATCATAAAGTTAGCTATGCCAGAAAAAAACATGAATAGTTCAACTACTAAGCTTTGCTACAAACGTGGTAGAATTAAAAAATAAATTTTCATGTGGTAGAAAAAAAATATTAAACTACTGTCACCTACAGGTGACACTGGGAATTGAAGGGTTAACCATCGGCACTTTGATAATGCGGCATCAAAGGTTTTGTACTTACTTCTCAAAGAAATTTGCCGCTTTTCGGAAGTACATGGTTATGATACACGCGCCGGCGGCTTCTTTTGAAATCTAAAACAATCGTTGCCGCCACGCCGAAATCATAACATTTGACACTACAGTAAAAGTTCCTTATTCGCGCTTCCTTTATTCGCGTTTTCACTATTCGCGGATTAAAAAAATGCGACCCAATTTAGATTATAGATTCGCGACTAAAAATTTTTTTATTCGCGGATTTAATAAACGTACATACATAATAATAAAATTATTCCAATAGGTATCTAACCCAATATCCTTGTCAAATGGACTAATAAGAAAGTAAAATAGATCTTATTACAAGTTTGCCTAAAGTACATATTATGTTGTTAAATGATATCGCCGAGGCCTTTGACACAAGCCGCCTTTGTCGCAAGCCGCCTTTGTCGCAAGCCGCCTTTGCCGCGATTGATGTTTTTGAGAATGTAAATAAACAGAATGGAAGCAACCTTATAACTCAATAAATAAAGTATATTTTTAAATGTAGTCCCGTTTATAGTAAAAGCCGCTTTGCGTGTTGTATTGTTTCGTCTTTCACATTCGTTGCAAAAAACTTCCATGGAAAACGACATATAGGTAGGTCAGTTGATTTTTCGAATTTCTTATCAAATCTTCAGTTATTTATTAATCTGCTTGATCTTTACTATGGCTATGTTAATTCAAGCTCACAATGTTCCAATTCTAATACGTTTTTCTAAGATTTAAAGTAAACTTTAATAAATAGTAATAGACTAATAGGTAATTGCAAGACTTGCAAGACTCTTGCTGCAAGACCAAGACCAAGACCAAGACTGGGAGCGCAAGACCAAGACCAAGACCAAGACCAGGTGTATTGGCGCAAGACCAAGACCAAGACTGGCTAAGTCTCGTCTTGTTCTTGCATTTGGGCAACACTACTTATGAAATATTCTTCCTTTGATGGTAGTAAATAAAATTAAATACCTATAAATAAAGTAAATACTAATTCCACTCTTGGTAATTTATTTGTTACAGTCAAAACTCATTGCCTGTCTTAAACACTTTTGATTAAAATCTTTTAAAAACGTTTTTGATCGACGCCTTTAGCGAACATAATTTTGACCTTAGAATTAGCAAATCCTAAATTATATAATTACTAGCTTTCCGGCCGCGGCTTCGCCCGCTTTGTCTAAAACATAATAAATTATATACTAAAACCTTCCTCTTGAATCACTCTATCTATAAAAAAAACGCATCAAAATCCGTTGCGTAGTTTTAAAGATTTAAGCATACATAGGGACAGAAAAAGCGACTTTGTTTTATACTATGTAGTGATGATAGGTAATATATCTACTAATATAATATTAATAATACTATACTAGTACAAATACATTTCAAAAGGGTAACTTGAGATAAACCTTTGATAATAATTTCTCTTCTGAAACACAATAATACTCTAACAACAGAAGGAACTCATAAAGTCAATGTCTGAATACTATTGTATTCGCTCGGGAGCAGACTAACTTTTAAAATATATCCACCAAAAGTAATTAAATAAAACATAGTTTAAAAGGCATTGCACTTGTTCCATTTTCATTTTAAACGAAATATTTGCTGAGTGCAAACTTACAACATTAACCTGGGAAGGATACCATTATGCCTTAGCAGTATTTCTTACAGTGTGGGAAAGAGATGGCGCTAGACAAACTATATAGCGCTGTCACTTTTGCACACTGGTAATAATACTGCTTTAAGACATCATGGTACGGGGGCTTATTCAGAACAAGTGAGAATATTATACCGGGAGTGTTATTCAAGAAAGTGTAAAATTTGCATTCTGAAGTCGGGCAGAAGTCGAGCGAAAATGCTGCGCGATTTATACTTGTATGACCTATTTCGGGTTTTGAAGTTATTGAATTATAATTCAGTTTGTACAATTAAAATAAGTGTTTTAATTATTATTTTATAATAAAGTCAGTATAGTTCACCTAAGAAACGATTAGCAGAAGACAGTTTTAAAGTGAAGACAGATTATACACATATGTAATTTTATAATTTTATTGAGCATGTACAATGTATGTACTACGTCTACTTAAGAAATCACCTTAGGAAATCCTGATAAATCTGTAAAATTTTTCATCAATCAAGAAAAAACAATACAATACTTCGTCTAGTCAACTAGCATAATGTGGTTTGAAATCACAAAGACGGTTTGCTAATAATGATTTCTTTTTCCGATTGTTAAACAATAAATGTTAATTAAAATAGTCTGGCACCCTCGATCATTTGATTTAATACGAAGGTCTTTACCACTGTTTTTGCTAATAAATTCAAAGGACTGGTCATTAGTATCCTGCCCAGTAAAACTGACCATTGATATCCAGTTAGTTGCAATTAGTTATTAGTTATAACTCAATACCCTATCGTGACCATAACTAGAACGGCCGGACAAGACAGATAACCTCACAGAACCATTAATCCCTCTAATCTTGACAGAAAACCTCCGGGGAGGGACGCATTTATCAAAACAATAGGCTCGGAGTGCATTTGTTACCTAGTATCTAGTATGTGATAATTAAAGATGTTATTAATGTTCGTTTTCTGTATTTTGGTCACAATGGTGCAAAAATTGTATATGGAGAGGGTTTTTTTGAATTGTGTTTTGATTACACTGCTCTGTTGCTTTTTACTATTTCGACTTACGATTTTCGCCTGTTCATTGTAGTAAAAGAAAATAAAAATGTGACTCAGAAAATACAAACAATTGTATGTTTTTACAATAAAATATCAGTAGAACGAGAAACAAAAATATTATATTATAAAATTCCCGTGTCACAATGTTAGTTACCATACTCCTCCAAAACGGCTGGACCGATTCTCATGAAATTTTCTGTGCATATCAGGTATGTCTGAGAATCGGCCAACATCTATTTTTCATAATATGTACCACGGGCGAAGCCGGGGCGGACCGCTAGTTAGAATATAATCAAAACATTGAAGTCGACCCGACTACGTCTTCCTTATAATAACATCATCATTATCTTATTTAGTTCAAAAAATTAAACTACAGATTTATGAAACCTTTTAGAAAGTTTCTGAATTCTGACTAATAACGTTAGTTATATAAGCTATATATAATTTATTAAGCTTATAGGTATATAATATTTACAAGATATATTTCTAGAGAAAGGCGTTATTCGATAGTTCTTCGTAAAATTAATTATGAATATAAAACCGAATTTTATAATCATATTTTAATTCAGTTGATTATAGTATCGTTATTGATAGTAATAGGTATTTGTTAAAATAAAAGATAATCGAACAAAATTATTAATGTTGTTGAATGTTATATCCACCTTATGCCTGTCCAGTATTGTATGATCCCAATGATTAAGCTACATTTCGTTGTTACAGGCATCCCACCGATGTAAACACAAAGTCGAAATGAGATGAGTATGCGCGTGTCGTGGGCCAGGTGGTGTTGGATAGTTATCTTCACCACGTGCACTGCGAGGACTGCTAGCGACTGGCTCGACTGCGCCCACGTCTCCACCTGTCGCTGCAAGTGGTCCTCCGGCAAGAAAACCGCCACGTGTGCTTCTGGTGACCTTCGCCGACCGCCCACACTCTCGTCCGACATCCAAGTCCTCGATCTACACGACAACCCCCTCAGAAACTTACCTCAAGAAGTTTTCTCGAACATCGGCCTACTAAACTTACAACGACTCAATTTGCGAGCGACTAAACTTCGCTCTATTCACGCTGACGCGTTCTTGGAACTGCGAATTCTAGTCGAAGTCGATCTCGCTGAAAACGATCTCGCGTTGCTACCCAGAGATATATTTAGAGGGAACGAAAGGTTACGGTTGGTAGTGCTGAGCAATAACCCTTTGACTGCGTTGGTAGCCGATCAATTTCCGACGTTGCCACATTTACGAATGCTATTATTGGACGGCTGCCGATTGAGAACAATACACACAAATGCATTACGGAATTTGAAGTCTTTAGAAACTATAGATTTACGTAGGAATCAATTAACATTCCTGCGTCTAATTACATTTTCATTACCCGCTTTGAAAACCATGTCCCTATCGGGAAACCCGTGGAGATGTGATTGTAGATTACGCGAATTTAAAGATTGGTTTTTAGAAAGTAAATTAGGTACAGAAGAATTAGTTTGCGTGGAACCTTCCACGCAGTCAGGGAACAAATGGCGCAACGTGCCTAGTGAAGTAATGACTTGCCCGCCTGAAGTTAAATCGAGTACTTTAGTTGTAAGGGCAGAGGTGGGTGTAGCGGCAACATTTGGTTGTTGGGTACACGGTATACCGAAGCCGAAAGTAACATGGTTGTTTGACGGAGTAAATTTACATAATAGCAGTGTTGATTGTGACATGGAAGAAATTGATACGATTGTAGAGGACGATAATATTGAGGAGAGAGTACCTGGAAGTGTTAGATGGGTAAATATTACTCTTTACAACGTCACTTCTAGTGCCGCTGGTGAGTGGACGTGTTTAGCTAAAAGTGTAGCAGGAGAAGCTCGTGCTGTAATAAGTTTGGTATTACCAAGACTGCAAACGGCGACTGCGCGAACAGCACCTGGAATTCCACAATTACTGGGCGTAGTGTTTGGCGCTTTAGGCGCATTAGCTGCCCTAGGTTTTATAGCGGCAGTTGCGTGTTGGCATTTACGAAAACGAACTGTACCACCAAGTAGAAGCTTCATGGACCAAGAGAAACGTTTAATAGATGCGTCTGTAGTTGTTAGTTGTGATCGTTCGATTGCGGACATGGCCTCACCGTGTGATTTTGAATTAACAGAACGCTTATCTGATGAACCCCCTAGAAGTTGTGCGTTTGACCCTGTACATATTACTATAGAAGGCACTCCGGGAGCTTTCCCTCCTCCGCCAGCGGAGTTCGCAGTACCAGTCCCTTATGGAAATATATTTATATCAGTTCAAGTAGCTGGAAGAGGAGAGCATGGGAAGTATCCTGATTTAATAGGAGGTGGAGCAACTCTGCCAAGACGAACACGAACTTGTTGTGGTGCACCAGCATATGACAACATGGGTCCTCGAGTGACGGCAACGGGAAGCTCAACCTGGTCACTACCTGGAGCGAGTGGAGAAAATGAACAATCAGAAACCCCCGTGCTGACCTTACCGCCACCGCCACCCGAGTTTGTTTCCCTTTAGCCTAGGCCCCTGGTACTAGATCCCTCTAGCCTGAGGTGACCTGGTACCCTACATTCTACGAGTCAATTAGACTAATTCCCAATTTTATTGTATTAAGATAATTTTGACGGATAATTAAATTGTAAATAATGTGTGCGCGATGTGAGACATCCTGTGAGATTTAAATAATAAGGTTGTTATCGATATTGTATGATAATTGAATCTGTAAGCAAACTTGTTATTCGTACGTTGGGATGTTGACTTGAGAAAGCATTTAGTCTCGATCCATTTGTTTACTAGTTGTTCCTTTCGTCTTCGCATGTTGTCTTCCCAACTTTTGTAAATATTGTTTATTCGTGTTATACACTTTTCCCAAATATAAGACTGAACCCTTTGTCTTATTTTCGTCTCTCTTTGTAACTTATGTATAAAGCTATACTTCACTTAGGCAAATAGCTTTTAATTTTATTTGAAAGCATATAATGTAAAATAAACCGATCACATTATAATGCATTTTGTAGTTTTATTTCTACCTCAATTAGACTCAGAAATAATTATAATAATTTTCAGTAGACAAGCCTAACAATTAAATTAAATTAAAGGAACATTAAGGCAACGTAGCAAATACTCTCATTCTAGCAAACTACGCTTTACGAAATTCCTTTCTTTATTGGACATTAGTTGAACCAAATGACAATATTGAGCTTCAAATAATTATAACATACCATCCGAGTTAGAACAAAAGACCTTCGAAACAAATCTTGGAAATTTGAAAGGAAATCGGCAGAATTAATTTCGGCCAGCCAAACAAAGTCGACGACATTTTTTGTCAGTTTTTTATTGTTCCGCCATAAAATTAATTCTTACGCTCAATTTAACTGCCAAAACAATTTGTAGCGAGCGCAATAATGCCTTTGGCCTAGTTTGGTAAACATAATTTTCAAGATTTCATCTTAGTTCCTTATATTATTGGGAGATTCCCCTGCATTGTGACGTAAGGACCGATTTTATCAGTTTATGTAGATTGAACACATTGACTCTCTATTTGCTCGTGTCCTTTCTTTTGTTTTGACAGAAATATAATACAATATGCCTACGGATTGCTGCAGAACATTGTGAACAATGGAGAACGTAAGTTTGATTTATACTTATTGTCTAGAATTAAAAAAATATATATATTTTTAATTTTATTATGTATACTCAAACACGCTTTGCAAACTTGTGAACTGAATATTATTGAAGCTACAGAAGAAATCGAAAATCAAAACAGAACATTTTTACCTTTATGTTACCTAATAACTGGATAAGCATGACCTTAGGTGTTGTTGAATTTTATTCATCACTAGCTTTTCACCCGCAGCTTCACTTGCTTTGTCTAAAACTTAACAAATTATATTATTAAGCCTTTAAACAGAATCAGGTTTTTTTAAAACAATAAAAAAAACCTGATCAAAATTCGTTGGGTAGTTTTAAAGATCAAAGCATACATAGGGACGAAAGATAGCAGGAAGCGACTCTATTTTATACTCTGTAGAGAATTATTACGTGTGTAGGAAGAACACATTAATTTTTACTTTGAATAGTACCTATAAAAATAATTTTCTGGAGAAACAGAAAGAATTTCATTTATTAAAAATTGATCTAACATTATCAGTAGTATTACAAGACGAAGATTATGTTTAGAACGTAAAAGGTCAATGTAAATTGTTCTTACAATATCATTTGTATGTGCGGAGCATTCTCAATTGTCAAATGACATGGGTTGCTATAAAGTGGTCTAGTTATTTGCCTTGTTTGACGAGAACGTCTTAGTAAAGGTTCTAGAATATTCTTCAAATGTAAATCACTTTTATTTTAATATGATTTATTTATAAGTTAAAACATTCGAGGTAAAACACGTATACAGAACTACTTAACCAAGTCAAGGCCAATAAAATATTAGAAAATATTTTCTCATTCCAAAAAGGTCAGTCAAAGTATGAATAAATGAAGAATCGAAATAACTCGCGTTTAATTAAAAACCGCAGATGGAATCTACATAATTCCGCACTTAACACTTAAATTCCCGTCTGTAGGGCCATCAAAATACTCATTAAAAGTTTACAATGAACAGACAATCTAAAATTTGGGTCATGCTTCTTACACAATTAAAATTTAAAATACCCAATGTGCCACTAGCTTTAAATCCTCGCCGAAAATTGAGCAAATCGTTAGCTAGAATTCGTGAAATTGAGAATCGAGAATGGGTGAAATTCAGCTTTTATTTCGAATTAAATTTGAACAGGGATTACTATTGTTGATTATAGATATTTTCTGTAGCAAAACGGTTTATGCTGAAGATGCAGCATGCATATTTTTCAATAATATAGCCTATTTACAACGTACAATAAAGTTTAGATTTAAATATTATTACCGTAAAAGTATTCCTAGCAGTTTATAACTAACACCTTAAGTTTTTAATAATTAATTATTGATACCTAGTCATTTTATAAAAAGCTCGTTATTCTTAAATAGAGAAGACTAAGGAAGCATTTTTAAAGATAACAAAGAATATCAGAAAGTTGCTTCTATAAGGCTAATTAATTACACGATGAAATACTACTACAAATACTTACGAAAGTTTGTGAAAATAAATGGTGTCTTATTACTCTTTAGTAACGATAACAGGCATCAGCAAACTTTTAGACATAAACTGCACTTTAAACTATAGATATAAACTAGCTGTCCCGGCAAACGTTGTTCTTACTTTTATCACTTTATGAAAATCGGACAAGCCATTTCGGAGGAGTTTAAATTTAAACACACGAGAATTTTATATATTAGATTCATTTAGTTCTATAGGATTCAAATGCTGTACGTCCTTTATGCACATAAAACCGAAAGAGTAGGTAATTCGATTGTTAAGGTGACTGACTGGCTAAGCGTTGCCACGGTATGGCAAAAAGACGCGGGTTCGAATCCCGAATCGTAATCGAAATTTTCCTATTCTTTAAAAAAATATTTTATTAGATAAAGTTTTAAACATCAGATTAAACTCATTTTTCACTTATTAACACATTTGTAACAAATATATTATCATCAATGGATAAACAATTCACGTATTCATGAAGCTATTTATTATCTTTTTAATTATTGGACGGTATCCACAGTGTATTTGAACGAGTCCACTCGGTCGACAGCAAACAACGGGTCAGCAAATATTTGATGAGGGTAGATGTGAAATAAATTAAAATTTAAGCTAATTTCGCTGTAATGCAGTTTCAGCTGATGAGAGTAAAGATATAATGTAATGTTAAGTGTTAGTAGTAATATAATAACTATTTAGTAATCTGTGGTAATACTAAAAGCAAAACAAAATAGAGCACGCTGGGAAATTCTGGGAAAATTATATCCTTGAGGGAAATACCGTACATTTATTATTATAGTTCCTAATTTGTTTTTCTGAATCTGTTTTTTGTGTTTTTACATACACACTTTAGAATCATCATTCATAACACACAGTAATTCACCACTTATGATTTCAGAAAAATCTTAATCTTGAAATTGTGCCATAAATTATATAGGTTTCGATTTTCTAGAGGGAATCTCGGGAAGGCCATGATTATTAACATTTTCAAAATGTTCATAATTATTTAAAGAATTTTTGGTAGAGTTTCGATCGCGGCTGCTAGTTTTATTGAAGTTAATGAAAATGGTTGGTATAAAAAGTAAAAAATCCTATAAAATGTCACACTTAAAAATTTTCAATATCTTAAATCAAATGATCTGGAAATATCTTAAAGTCCTTTATTTAATTTTCGTAACCGTTTCAACTTTACTTGGACACCTATCCAAGAAAAAGTAGGAAACTAATAAATAATATAGAGTTTTTAACAAGTTTCTGGAACAAAACTTAAGTGACACTCGCGTTCAGCTTACGGCCACTTTGTCGCCACAACTTATTAGGCTAAGAGCTGCTGGCTAAGCCACTAAGTTTATTCGTTTCATAAGGAGATAGTCTACCTTTACACATTTTTTTTTTATTTGAACTATAATATATAAAACATATTGATACTATACTATATGAAACATTTAAAAAATTACTTTACAGGACATTATGCATAAAGAACCATATAAAGTATAAACTCTCTTGGATATATGGAATATAATCATAATATTTCGGCATAGTGGAGTATTTATGAATAGAAAATAGAGTCACACAGCACAGTCATTTATCTTGCTATTTAACATTTGTAATTTCACCTTTAAAACGGTGCATATCGAGATACTATTCGCAATAGTACAATTAAGTCGGCTGATTTGATGATTTTCAAACTCAAACTTAACATTTATGTATTCAAATAGACTTATTTTAGAAGCACTTTCGATTCGTCATTACACATTTTAAAATAATATATTATTATTTTTCCAAAAGTATTGCATGTATAATAATTAATACTTTTTACTATGTAAAATTGTCGTTAGCTCTTAGTCTACATGCAGTATTTCCATATAATATTCATGAGATGTCTGTGACGAGCGTGCCATAGACCCTTGACACGGAAATGGCTTCCTACAGTATATAAATATAACATTTTACGGCTATTTAAAACACCATCATTAAAACTATGAGCGATGTAAGTTTTATGCTCCTTTATTTTATAGAAGCAAAAGAGAATCGAAGCCGGGTTTACGTTTCAATGTTTATATTTATATGAAAATAGTTCGTACCTCGCTTCTAGCTCTAACTTTCTACAAAGTAAATTTTCACGGAGGTAAAAAAAGGCTGTAACCAGACCCAAAAATAATATTATCTATAAAATCGTTTGCGACGGGGAGAAAGATAAACAAACAAACACACTTACATTTATTTTATTTAATATTATTTTATTGTTATATTTTATTTAATATGTATATGACGGCGCCACCGTCGAAGTTTTAAAAAATAACGAACGGCGAACCGATATAAAGCAGCGCGCGCGCACGACTCGGGGCATTCGTTCGCCGACCGTTGCCGAGTGCACATCTATTACGAGTTTACTATAGCTTATTTGTGATATTTATTTTATTAGTGGTCATAATTGTAATACCAAGTGATTGTATTAGAAACGACTGTATTGTAAAACTGACATGATTAAAAAGAGCAACTATGGAGTTTCTTGC